>DWHU01000001.1:0-85454 GCA_018247975.1 Parides photinus
ACCTCGTTATACGCGAATTTCAGTTAACGCGATTTTTTTTGGAACGTATCCCTCGCGTAAAGCGAGGTATTACTGTACTCGTCTGAATTGTCACTTTTGATATAATCAACAAAATAATTGAAAAGGTTTTGATCTACCTCAAAATCAGATTAATATTAATATGTATATTATTTTCATCACAACGCAAACAACCTATTCCTTTAAAAGTAACACTTTGTGTATAGAATTATAATACCTTTAATACACACAAAGGTTTTTAATAAAAATGTATGTTGTGGATTTTGTATGTATGGCAGTGCCGTTGTAGTAATTTGACATAAGTTATCAGTAAGGCAGTAAGATTTATAATTGGTTAAACAGTAGTCTGCGGCACGCCATGTACCATCTGAGTGCGCGAGCGTGCCCTCGGTACCGGCTCCGGCGCCCTGGAGACCACGCTCTCCTTAAGAGACAGCGCTGAGCCCGTGGAGGCCTCGGAAGGAGGCCGCGTCGACAGCGTCTGCGGCTGACTTATCTGTAAACAACCATAACCATACATTTTATAAATTTACTACTAAAAGCATTGCCAGAAAAAAACGCGGTAGATATCCCACTATAAGCAACTTGATCTATGTCCATGATCTTAACTAATGCCTCATCACTAGGAGCTGGTGTAACTTAGCATCAGTTGATGATATTTGCGTCGCTGACGACTAGGGAATATAGTGCAGTGGTTTCCCGTTGCCTTCTGCACCAGACTTTTAAGGGGTATTTATTCCCTAAGGTCACTGAAGCCTCTTCCAGCCGACTGGCTAGGTGTATGGTTATACCGCCATTGCTCGGTCGCCAGAGCCTCGTCCGTTATCTGGCAGGGGGCACCACAGTAGCTGGGGACTACTGCCGCCATTTGTGGTTGTGGCGCGTGCAGGTGAGGTTGACTTTTGAGGTCGACAGATGTTGTGGTCGTTCTCCTCCTTACCCCCCCTAATTTCACCTAACCCACCACCTAATTTCATTCCCGAATATCCGTAAACATACCGTTATGAGACAGACTTCAATTGTTAGGAAAACCAAATCGTGTTCATAGTGCTTGAGTCTCTTTTGAATGGTTGTGGAATGTAGTTTTGAACGACGTATGTTGTCAATGGTTACGTACTTGTAGATAGTAATTTTTTTTTTATTCAGTGTAGCGAATAGTCGAGCGGGACGTTTGTTTGGTGGTAAATGATACACCTGCCCATAACAACGAAGTACCACCACCAAAATATTATCTTTAAGCGCGCATACAGATCCGCTGTTAAAAACGCAAAAGTGTTACTCTCTCCTTACGATAATAACTGTTTGCATTCTATTTTCTATCGAACGGAACAACATTGTTTATTGTCGCTTGGGGAATAGCCTCCCACTCCTCTATCATCGCGCTTCAGAGGTCATCATCGTATGGAGAGCCGAATTTCTGTCTCGAACGTTTCGTTTTAATGTATCCCACAAATGCTCAATCGGAATCATGTCTATGCTGAACACAGCCCAGTCCACCGTCCGTATACCGAATTCATTGACGAATTCCTTTGTGACACGAGCAGACTGAAATAAGGCATTATCATGCATTAACATGAAGGTATCCCTAATGGTTCCGACATACGGAGTGACATGATTTAAGAGATCGTCTGTGATGTATGGATAAGCTGTTAGTTCTTCTCCTCGTCTTACCTCAGGTGCGAAAACGAGCTCCGTCTTACCGTCGCAGAAAATTCCAGCTGACATCATGCAGTAACCGCCCCTTATTTAATTATTTCACTGAAACATTACTGCGCTATCTCCTGTCAATGCCATGCAAATACATTCTGCATTTGTCAGTGAATAGCAGGACCGTACGCTAATGGTCGATGCTTATATTGAGACGCTCCCGTGCAAATTGAAGTCGACCTTGCCGATGTCTTGTGGCCAATTTGGGGTCTCTAACATTCTGTTTTTGGAGTGTGGTTTGCTTCTTTCTGGCGTTTTCTTAATGTCATGTCACTTACAGCTACTCCGCAGACTTGCAGGAGTTCCTGTTTCTCTTTACCGTCGGTCAAGTGGTTATTTCGCAGAGACGTCGATACAATATATTGATCATCTACGGCGGATGTGCAACGATTACGGTTGATTATTAGTGACGGTCTTTTGTAACATGCATCAACTTGAGCGCCCTTTCGGTTCCTGTTTTGTATCCATGATTTCGAAATAATGAGTGCAGGTAGTAGAAATGTGTACAGTCCAGCGACTAATAGCTACTGATAAGTTTATATATACTGAGTCCCACTCGTTCCTCTGAAAATAAGAATCATAGCATCCGCGGATTGGAGGGAACTTAGCCTTGGAGCATGGAAGGTGCTTAGCCTAGCCTACTTTTTGTAATAAGTTTATAACAACACTGGTGTTTTACGGAATTGCAAGAAGCAAATCGAGGGTACTATACGAGCACAATTCGGCACCAATTTAAAAGAAAAGTATTGTACTGATTTTTAAAGTGATAGCTTCATTTAAAAACTATATTTTTAAGCTTTAAGAAAACGTACTTTTGTAAAAAAAATTAACGGTTTCAAATGCAGCGGCTCTGAATGGCGCGTTTGGAGAGTGAAATAATTTGCTAGCACGTACATGTAGTAGAAGTCAATCTCTTAACTACTATACAGGTGGACCACTTTCGGGACATTTTTGCATTTGTATATTTACAGGGATTTTAAACTTGGCATTTAAATTTAATTGTACAGTCTGGAAAAAAAAGTTCGTCACATTTTGAAGAAGAAAATATGTTGAAAGTAAAGAGTCAGTAAATGCCAAATAAATAATAAATATATTTATTTATAAGGGGTCCTGCCCAACAACTCACGGGACCCGTATTTTTTTTTTTTTGTTTTATGTGGGGTAAATGCCTTCGCATACTTGCTTTCGCGGGGGCAAATACAGGTTATGTCAGACTTGCACCGACTAAAACCGCTACGATGTTCCGTTCTCGTCGCTTAACGGCGGATCCACGGGAACGCTCTCGCACACCTCCGCGACTTCACCAGCGCCGGCGGCACCGCGCAGCTCCGCTTCCGGGGATGAACCCCCTTCTCCCTCTGCAAGGATGCGCCGAAACACACAGCGCGCCGTCCTCTCGGCCTCTATTCCACGTTTGAGCAACGGATCCCCCCGAATCTATCACCTGGAGGTCAAGAGACCCAAGACAGCGAACTGTCCCGGCTTCCTGCGGCGGATCAGGTCTTTGGCTCCGCTGCCAACCATGTTACGGCCGCGGAGGACAGTGCGAGCGGCGGAACGAATACCGACACTCCTCTCCCTCCGCGACTCCGTCTCGGCTGCAGTGACAGACCCCCACTGCCCCCCGGCAGACATCAGAGGTGAGGCTGGCGTAGAGAGCTCGCCGGGAGCGGCCTCCTCAGGCCGGCCCTACTTCATGGTCCGGCCAGGTAGGTTCCTCTTCGCTTCACCGTAGGTGACCAAGCCATGGTTACTAGTACCCCTCCGCCACGACAAGGCGGGAACCTGTTCGGGGGAAACTCACGGGACTCAGGCCAACCGCACTAAGCCAGCGTGGTGGGAAAGGGCCCCCACACACTATTTATCCACACACACCACCGCCCCAACTTCCTGCCAAACGACCTTGGCCAACAATTACAATTACAAAGTACAATCCACGCACACTGCGGACCGAGGAGAAACTGCTTGAACTTGAGGAATAATTGAGCAAAATTCGCTGGAATATCGTAGGACTATCTGAGGTCCGAAGAGAGGGTGAGGAGACAATGATCCTCCAATCTGGCAATCTGCTCTATTTCCGGGAGGGCGAAGAACTGTCCCTAGGTGGTGTCGGGTTTATTGTCCTTAAGTCTCGTGAATTGTACAGATTGGAAGTGTGTCGTATCTTATACTCAGAATCACCAAACGGTATTCGCTGAAGGTCATACAAATATATGCTTCAACTTTCACACGCCTCGCCGAAGAACTGGATATATTGTATGAGGACATCGCTCAAGCCAAGCGTATTTCTGGGACTCACTACATTGTTGTTATGGTTATATATGTTCAACGCAAGACTAGGCGAACGATGTGGTGACGAGATGAAAGTGGGGCAATTTGGAAATGGATGCCGGAACGACCGTGGTCAAATGCTGGCTGACTACATGGAGAAACAGAGACTCTATATGATGAACTCCTTCAAAAAATGACAGCATCGGAAATGGACCTGGAAGGGTCCGGATGGTATAAGAACACATGGCCTTGACTTTATCATGTCAATGGAGACTCGAATATTCAAGAATATTTCAGTTATCAATTCGTTGATTACGGAAAGCGATCAGCGAATGGTCAGAGCCATAATAAATTTAAAAGTTAAATGCGTGAGATATCGTCTGATGAAATCTACGCTCCGTCCAAGATCTCGATCACTTTCAGCTCCCAACTTAAAAACAGCTTCGTATGCTCGGAGGACTGCATCGACGTATAATGACAGATTCGTAGAAACTGTCTTTACGGTTGGGTCAAAATGTTTCAAACTCAGCCGTACTAATGGAAGTAAAAAGATTTCGGAACGGACTGCCAAGTTAATGGACGAAAGGCGTGGGTTGGTGCTGCAGTCTTCTGAAGACACTGCTCCCCGTAGACAGAGCTCAACAAGCAGATGTCTAAGTCTCTTACACGTGACATACGCTGATTGAACACAGAGTGTGTTGAAGAGGAAATTAAGCAGAACAAAGGCTCTAAAGTGTTTGCCAGAATATCTGCTGTTGAGCAAAGCCTAGTAACAAAGTTGAAGACAGATGATGTCAGAACCATTACGACACGTCCTGAGCTTTTAACCGAGATCGAGAACTGTTATGGATATATACGACTACACATGCTCCTGTCAATAACCAGGCTAGTGTTCCAATAGCCAAATTAACCCGACACTACAGCTAAGATATCCCGGACGTCAGACGTAGTGCTGTTAGGCCCCCACGAGATGGACCGACTATGGGGTTCACCACATCGCTAGTATGCATCACGTGAAGGTTATTGAACAAGTAACTATAAGAGATGAAGAAAGCTTTCAGGCAGGTAGGATAATATATGATAAATGAAAACCAAGCAAAGTGAACAAGTACAATGTATTATTGCTAATAGTCTAGTCTTACATTGTAAATTAAATAATGTTGCACAATGTAAAACTACTTTGTAATAATCACTAAAAATCTGGAGTAAGTGTTCAATAAGAAGGATTCTGATAACTGTTTTATTATTAATTTAAACCAGTCGATTTTTTGGTGGTAGGTCTCTCTGGAGGTCACTGCAGCACCTATTTCTGCCGCCACACGATACTGTATTCCGGTACGTACGGACTGGATGTCAGTTGGCATGAAGTTACGGACACGCATAGCTTATTGGAATGTGCGGATACTTTACGACGACAGCAGACTAGCCGAAGCAGAGAAGGAGATGGATTATTAAATAGTTTCGGAGAACTGAGAACGTCCAAGAGGTTGACCACCTAGGAGCTACAGGGCTATAAACAAGAAGAATAGTTAATTTCTTTATATGCAGACCGTAGACAACTACAAATGCAAAAACGTCTCGAAATTGTTATACCTGTAGTCTTTCTTAACGAAAATTAACAACCGCCACACATGGTGAAGGCTGCGTTATCCGATTATTCGCCGAGTTGCATAAATTCGTAATTAACTGGAAATCTACATTTCCAGGTTAATCGGCATTTGATATACAGTTTAATTAACTGACAGAGACTTTTTAGACTGAAGGATTAAAATTGGCCTTCTCGTCTTGTCATATATATTATATATCTTATATAAGTGCAACATATGACTTTCTATGGATTCTATGACAATTTGACGATAGTACTATTTAGACTTTTTTACTTAAATACTTATAGTATGTCGTAGTAGAATTATTACTTAAGGTAAACTGTAGTTAACTTTACTTTTATTTCGTTACAATAAATTATTAGTTTTAAGTATTAAACGAGGCAGTTAATTGTCTAAATTGATACTTTCCGATAGAGATCGTAAGTTAATTATTCGACATTTCTTCCACATACTTAAAGTAGTCTTTCTAGATTTTGTAGAACAATTTTTCTAGTGGAACGTAGTTTTAAGATTTGTGTACCGCAGAAATTATTAATTGTTTCTTTTAATTTCGAGAATATTAAATATTGGCCTATTTAATCATCACTGTAAACGTTACGATTCCCGACATACACTGATGAATCTTTGCAAATAAAAAAAATCACTCAAACCCTTACAAAGTTGTTTTGTACTTATATAAAAACAATGTGCCAAGAAATTTATACAAATGAATAATAATTTTATTAAATCATACATTTCATACACTTCATATTATCCAGCCAAAAAGCGTTTTAGATTGTACCGTGTACTACTAGTGAAACATAATGGAGTGTTTTTATTTTTCCATAGATTTAAAAGATATTTCTATAGAATTTTTTAACGGTAAACGTCACAGACGATAAAACCATAATTAACATTAACTTTTAGTTAAGTGTCAGGCATCCGCTTAGCCTGTCTGTTGCCAACATGTTTGTGAATCGTAATTATTTACGACCTTTTACGTTGTTTAAACATATAACATATATATAAGCAGAACACGAATGTAATATATTAAAACATTATTTTCTTAATTTATTTAATAGATAACATTTCTTTGCACCAAGCTTGTTGGATCTCAATTCACGCTTTGAAATATTATTATTATTATTTTTAGTAACGGAACGGTTAGCGCGTATTATTGTTGTAAAACAAATAATACGTAAAGTATTAACTTGTATAAAATGTATAAATACATTTAATGCATTCCACGGTTTTACTTTAATTATTTCTATAAGTAGCTTTAATTTCAATTATGTTAGCTAAATAAATGGACAAGAGGGTTACATTATTAATCACAACTTGCAATCTAAAGCATCACTACAATCAATTTTGATATTGTTTTATTATTTATTTTACGTAACAGTATTGCAATACTTAAACGACTTATAAGTTTAACTAGACAGCTGAAACAAATTCTCTTTCTACCATTAAACCGTTCTTTAATAATTGTATATTTTGGACTTTTTAAATATACTATGTAATTTAATCGGCGATATATGAATATTTCATTTAGAATTATAAATACTTAATTTTTGATTTTGTTTTTATTAAGACGAAATACGATATGCTTGTTGGTTGTATGTCGACTTAGATATAATATAGTAACCAATTTATTAAGTGAATGAAAGTACTTAGTTAACTAACTTTTGGTTGGTTTACTTTTAAGGTCAATCGTTGCTGTGCGCGCACTTTACCGTTACAAATATAATAATTTGGTTTAAACCGCAAAAAATAAGTTTGGTTAACTGTATATTTAAATTTATTAAATCATTACAATTTCGTCGATGTTATTAATGCATTGCGTATATTATAATTTTAAAAAAAAGCTATATATTAACTTCTATCATCTGCATTGACACAAAAACATACACACTTTCATAGAAATCTTCAATCTCATAAAAATATGTGAGTGAATAAAATTATTTTATATATTTATTATATTCTGCATGAAGTATGTTATTGAAAATTATTGTAATCAGAAAAAAGCATCGTGAACCCATGAAAGATTATAATTAAGTCCGTCTGTTGTCAATTATTGAATAAATCAATTTGAAGTATATTTTGAATGTAATACTAACTGCTTTTATATATAATACTCAATAGACATTTTTTTTTTTACTTGTCATGAGATAATGTATTCATGTCTTCATGGTTTTCTCTTTTATTTCCTTTAGTTTGGAAAACTTGAGTTATGCGCTTAGCATTCACTTGCGGATCTTTGTGGGCATGTGCTCATTTATCTATCGACTGATGAATGATGTTTGAGAGCAAATTTTGTTTTAAATATGAACGAGATTTTATTATTTTTTTTGACTAATGACATTACTATATTGTGCACACACACCATAAGCGCACCTACAATTGATATGAGTTTATATATATTTATTGACAGTAAGAATAGATTTTTGTCACACCCAATTATGTATGACGAATGTTCAGTATTTTCCATTCTTTTTATATTTGGCAGCTGCTGTTGTTTTTTTCAATCAACTAATGTCATAGTAACAATTGACATTGTTGTATGCGCAGTATTTTTTATGTATAGATACGTCGGTAACCAAAATGTGGTCCGTCTATACGTGCGACTAATTTCACAAAACTCAAGTTAATATAGAAAATCTATCTCATATTATTTATTAGTTATCCTTCATAGTTTTATGGAGTTGCCTGTAACGATTACATTATACAGTTTTGTTTACAAGTTTCTCTATTTTTTTTTATTATTTTAATGGCTTTATTGAAAATTAATATCATAGACTAGGTTTAGTGATTTCAACTCATTAGTGAAATGTTTCGAGACTTCTTACCGCAGCTCATATTTACCGCAAAATTAGTTTAACCATTATATTACTATTGATTTAGCACTTTACTCTTCAACTCCTGTTTGTTATGAATTACAGCTGATAAACATCAAAGCCTTTAATTTGTACATTTTATATTTGTTGTATACTTTGTAAAACATTTAATAAAGCTGTGCAATATGAAAAAAATATTTTTAATTTTCCTTTTGTCGCACTTATTTTCAGCCTACTATATGCTCCCACTGCAGGGACTCGAGGCCTTTTCTCATAATGAGAGTTTTGGCCTCAATCCACCATGTTGGCCAAGTGCAGTATTTCAGATAAAGCCAGTGATATTTAATTTCTTAAAGCGCATATAATTCAGAAAAGTCATCGGTACGCGCCAGATTGGATCTCGCGACCTCCGAGCGGAGACCGAGTCCCAAAACCACTTGGCTATCACGGCTCCTGCATTCACACTTATTACTTGTACATAATTATGTTAAATATAATAAAAGATATTTAAAACAAGGTTCTTTTGTATTTGTCGAAGCGACGAGAAGAGCAAACCTATCATCTGGTTTTAAAGCAAGATACATTGCCACTGAGGTGTTCGATGATAAACATTCTAACATATTCCTCGCGACTTAAGAAATGAAGAAAGTGTCGTTAGTAGGATAATTTCAAAAGGTACCACGCCTTCCAAATCAGATTATAGTAATGTTTGTTTGTCATTGCACTCAACACGAGATCTTATTTCGTAGATTTTTTATTTTAAAATTAATTTGTTAAGCGCTTGACTCCGATTCCGGGTTCACTAGTCTGGAAGTAGGGCGTCTCTGCGTTTCCACGTATCTGCACCTTCATCAGGAAAAGCAAGTGAATTTTGGAAACCAATGGGATAAATCTAGAGCCATTGGCTGCATTACCCTGATAACATGTTTCATCAGTGTTCAGGTATTTCTTACGGACGCGAGTAACATCCTCAAAACACATTACAAGATACCTAGGTCTAGCAATAGGTGTTCATCAGTCGAGACGATAATAATGAATATTTGTTAATTACCGTTTGGCTACAAAAATAGGCGCTTCAGTCGTTCCTGTCTTTAGCACTAGATTTGGAAGAACAATGCGCAGTATTTTATTAAAAATTGATTTAGTCTTAAATACAGTAGACTTATGTTCAACAGTAGACAACCAACAATTAAATTTATGATGATGAATATCAGACAGGTGTTGCTGTATAACAGTGCAGGGGCGATAATAAAATGGGAGAAAAAAAACTAATGCTGTGTTAAAAACCTATATTATAATTATATAAAAATTAAGGCACATAACATGTTTTTAGTACGTTAATAAATATTATTATTTAATTATTAGCATTTTTCCAGTTAACAAATTAGTTTTGTTCAATGAGTTTCTTGTTAGTTTTTAATTGAGAACACTAGATGTTTTCTAATGAAATAAGGAGGCATAACTCAGGCCATGTTCTTGTACTTAGTGAATAGATTGTACAGTACACGCAGAGTCGACTTGAGGTCCAGATTCACAATATCTGAAAAAAAAAACAATGTCATACTATAACCTTTTTTAATTTCATTTATACTGATGATTTATAACATCTATTTATTTTAGAGACAAATTCATGTATTGCCTTTTAAATAAACAGATCTTTCTCTCCATTAGAACTCAGGGCTTGTCTCAGTACAAGCAAATTAAGGTCTTTAATGTAAACATTTGTTCTTAAAAACATCGGTGGTATTCTCAACACATTCCCATTTGCAGATTTTATTGTAAATCATAATGAATTATTATAATATACCTTCTGGTCTCGCCTTAGGTTTGGCAAGGCCAACATCTTGCATCAGCTCGAAAGCGAACAAAACGTTGTGTACTTTCTGATCGAAGTCCTGAGGCGTGAGATGGTAATCGTAAAGAGGCACAAAGAATCCTTCCAGTAGGCCCATCAAAAGGCATAAGTACACACCATCGTGGAATTGTGTATCGAGATCCAAAACCTCCAAGTTCACTTTGCTCAAATGTTTGTTCACGAAGGTTATCAGCGACTGTATAAGAATATAACTTCAATTAGTAACTACTCCAAGTTTTTTTATCTTAAAATTAGAAGGAATATTTATTTTCCCCATGAAGCTTTACATCAAAGTTACCTTTTTAACAACTTGTAGTTTGTCCGGTGCATGATCAAATAAAGCATCAAATGCATCCCGCTCACATTTCATACCAAGATCGTCGTAAGTTGTTGTTATATCTTCAATATAAGTTCTGTAAAGTATTTGTTAAGTAAATATAAGACTAGTAAAATTAGTACACATTGTATTTACTTTATACAAGTTGAGATCTATTAATTACTTTTCAGAAAGATTATTCGGAATATGATAAGAGTCATATTTCACTTTAATGAAAAAAATTGTATGTAAAAAGAAATTATCAAAATTTATGAACCTGTGTGAAAGCTGATTTGGTGCATCTTTCTTGACAACAACAACATTTACACTGACATTCTCAGGCAGACGAACAGGTGCCCGGAAGTGACGAGCCAAAGCCACCAGTAGATGTAAAATGGAAACTACATTCTTTGAATGAACAGAATCCACACTCCATTTTTGCGCTGGTTTAGATGATCTAAAAAGCACCTATTGAATAAATAATAATTTGTTTTATTACAAAAATGTTTCAAGAATTTTTCATGTTTCAAGTTATTTCATGATAATAAAATATAATCATTACGTTTTTACCCATAACACTGTATTTAGACAATGACGGATTTTTTGAGGTTTGTTATGGAAAATTGAGTCATTAAACAAGAACAAATAATACCAGGCACAATGACATCATTTTTGATAAGTTCTCATAGAATGTAAAACTTTTTAACTTTAACTAAGTATATACAGTATAAAAACTCTACAAAATTTAAAAACTATAAAATAAAATGTCCCAAGAATGTTTGAGAAAAAAAAGTTTTTAAGTACAATGACATGATATTTGAAATTGATATAGTTACCCTATTAACAGCCCTCAAAACAACTGCCAATTTTTGACGCTGGCCTTCTTCAGACTGTGTCACTTCTGGTACATCCAACTTAGTCTCCGTTAACTTCTCAAGTAGCTTCTGTAAGACTTGGCCATCATACAGATCTTCACTGATATCCTTGACAATGATCCTCTGCATAGCAAGTTCATCATTTATCCAATCCATCAAAACTTGAATAAGCTCTTTGACTCTAGGGTCTTCCAGAGATCTGGGTTCAATTATGGCACGTTCTTCATTATCATCTGCAAAGCAAGTTATATTCCAGTTTGAGCTTGTAGCCATTTCTTTATAGTATTTTATACTAAAAGCCTTCAATATTTTTACTTAAACAAACTAAAAACCAGGTAAACATGTTATTGTAACATTATTATTGTACGGACTGTCGAATACAAGGATAATTTATAAAAAGCTAAAAATAAATCATTGATAACTATACACCATCAGTCTTTTTATAGTGATTTTCATTATATAACCACATATTTACTGTAATTTATTTTATACAGAAGTTTAAAATGGGTAAGTAGGAACAAATTATTAGATATCTTGAAGTGTTAACGACCACCTGTTTATTTCAATATAGGTAAACTGTGTATATATGCAATTAAGAATTATTGTTCATGTAGCTAATCATATTATTTTAGCAATTATTCAATATGCCAAAATAATATAAAAAAATACTACAGATTTTAACTATTTTCCTTAAAGAGAAATATTATTTCGAGGATATGCTTACGTAGGCTATATTCTTCTGGTGGAATTTCCGGAGCAGTGGGACTTCCTGGTGAGTCGATTGCGTACTTTCCTTCGGCTTGAACATCTTGAACTGTGGGTGAACATTTTAAAATAATTAAAAGAATCTTAAAAGTCAGTTTTGACGCAATATGTATATTAAAATGTTCGATGAGGTAATCTTCCATTACGAATCCCACACAAGTTTTGTATACAGACAAATTGGGTCACCTTACCTTCTTTTATACGTTTTTTTCGCCCGATTGTACCGATTTTATCCCAAAAAGATTCTTCCTTATCGTCCTTTTTGGGCAGAACAGGTGTTTTAGGGGATTTCGGGCGTGGTGAAGACATTTTCGAATTGGCCTACAACTAAGAGATGAGTCATTAGCTTTTAATAAATATGTTAAATGAATTCAAGTTAGTTAGTTAGTAAGTATTAATAGTTGTAATACATTTGTACAATAGATATACATATAAATTGATAATGTAAAAATTGTTTACTCTAATATTTACCTATAGCACAGTTTATAACGAGAAGTACATTACTTATCTGTAGTTTGTGACATTAAACACCACAGTCAATGCAGATTGTCTATAAAATCAAGCCAATTGAAGCTTTCGTTGTAAAATTAAAATATTAATGGAATATAAAGCTAATTAATAATAAAAACCGACGGGATAAATTATCAAATAAAATTGTATCTATTGGTTTTCAATAATTTGGTTTATTCATTTAATTTGTAATAGATAATTGTAATAAAATAGATAATTTGTAATATTTGTAATAATAATGTTAAAAGTTTAACTCACGTATACGTACAAGTAATGAAATCGGTAATTAGTATGTTTGTTCCTCGAATCGACGTGAGGAAACGACTTTTACCTAATGGAAAATGATTCGCCTGAACACAATTTGGTTCTAATTAAAATGTTGTACATTGTAGAAGTCGGCAGTCTTCACTTTGAGGCATAAGTTACCCCATTCATTATAATAGCATAGCTACAAAGCCGTTCTAACTGGAACACTGATATCAGTTCAGTATTGTGTTCGTGAAATATTCATCATCGGCCTGCCCATTTCCCAATGCATTTGAAACAGCGCAGTACATCAATCTTTTCCATGCATTCCTATTAGACACATTATTAACTCCTTACAATCATCTCTCACACAATCCATCCATCGTTTCTTTTATGTTCCTCTTCCTCTACAATTAAACACATTCATACCTAAAACTTCCTTATTACATGCGTTTCCTCTCTACGCTAATATTATAAACTATAAATTAAGCTATAATTAACTTACATTTGAAGTAATAGTAATAAAGTTCGGAATTTTTACAAGGTGCAACACTTCATCCAATAATTGATTTTATATCTCATTGGTGGAGGCACTCCTGTACCTTTTTTATGATCTCATCCCAGTTACTATTTTTTGTCTGCGTTCGATGGTGAAGCTGTTTAGCCGCATGTTAACTAGTAGTAACAAAAATTAAATGCGCTATTGAAAAAAATAAACAACACATTAATTGGTCGAGATAGTATTGATTTCCGAGTATATACCAAGAGTAGGTGTTAGCAAAGATTTTTTAATTTTATGTTACCTATATAAAGTTGTAGTAAGTCAAATAATTTTATCATTCCTAAAAATAGCTTCAAGATTGTGTTGCATCACATGTTAAAGACGAAATCGTTGTTTATAGTAGTTTGTTTTTGTACGCGGGCACTCGTGTTGCAGGACTCGAAATGGAAAAGAACAGTAATCCGCCACCATATGGATGGGGGAATGTGAATACAGTGCAGCCACCACCCGCAGCACCACCGAGCTATTCTCAAGCTGTAGGCGGTGTAGGGCCGTCAAGTCCATACACACCTCAGTATCCGCCTTGTAAGTACTACTAATTCTATATATACTAATATTTACATGGTCGTAAAATACACGTATGTAAAGAATGAGTAATAGTACGGCCTTGTAACAATTTCGTTTATTACACAGCAGAGAAGTTCGTTTTAAAACAAATGTTTCTAAGTACATCACCTCTTACCAAATTAGTATGCAGTCTAAATAAACTGGTATTTAAATGGCAAATGATGTCATGGTTAAACTTTTTGAAATCTATAATTTGTTGCTTTTAATCCAATGAAAGTTCCTGGTAACCTTCCTTCCTTCCTAGTAACTTAACTCTGCCAGGAAGATTATTATTTATTAATATTGGAAAAACAGAATAATATAAAATATTTTTTATTATAATATTTTAACTAAAAAGGAAAAACCCACAATAAAGATTGAGTACAAAAAAAATTTGATTCATAAATTTTAAAATCAAAGACTAGGGATAAAGGAAATTTAAATATATGAATAACTATTAACATTGTTTGTTAAATTTAAATATGTGATGTATTGATCTGTGTAACGCAAATATATACTATAATTTTAAATTCTTTATGTTTAGTTACTAATTACCAGAAATCACTGATGGTAGCTTAACTGAGTTTATATGAAATTAATAGGGTAATGGGACTACAAAAATTTTTAATAATTTAAGGTGTATTGATACTCTTTTATAAACTTTTGTATGAATTACAAAATACTAAAATTTTACAGAAGTAATTTTTTAACATTTGGCAACCAATGACATCACCAACTTTCTATTGTTGCCTTAGTGAAGTTATCTCATGTTCCCAAATAAAAGTTTTTTTTTTATACTGAAGCATCTGGGCCACAAATTGTGACGACCGTGGTGCCAGTGGGTTCTCATCCGACTCACATGATATGTCCAAGCTGCCATGCTGAAATTGACACAGACACGAGGACCAAGCCAGGCCTCATCGCTTACATTTCCGGCGCCATTATACTCCTGTTAGGGTAAGACATAAAATATTTAATGTAATAAAACACACTTTACCAAACATATAAATAAATTCTTCCTTGTAAACTATTGATAAGGCATAAGGAGCCGGCTCAGTTAATGCTGATCAGAATAGCAATTCCAATCAGCGCTGGTTTTCTACCTTTTTGTTACTGTGCTTACTGTAATGTAATATATTAACTATGGACTCATATACCAAAGTGTACTGTTATAAAATGAGTCATAATGTGGAACAGATTTTTTGTTCTTCTTAAAAACAGTAATCAATTAATATAATTAATATAATGCAAATTCCGATAATTCAATTAACAGTGGAATAAGAGTTTACATCTTAGGGTGACAAGCATAACGTAGTATTGTGTAAGCATATTAAATAGTACATAATTTTTATGGGTAAATTGTATCTAATAAAGAATTTGCCTTTATTTGTGTCCCTTTCCTACAATGTAGTAAAAAAAATCGATACTAAACTTATATAATGATATGTAATGTTTAACTGATGTTACATGCAGGGTATGATTTAAATCATTTTTATCATTATTCGTAGATGTTTCTGCGGCTGTTGCCTCATTCCATGCTGCATCGACAGTTGCATGGATGTGCACCATAAATGCCCCAACTGCGGCGCCTACCTCGGCCGTTACCGCCGATAAATTGTCTCACTCCACTCCATCATATACTTCCTGCAAGTGAATTCAAGTTCCTCAAGCACTGGAAGAATCAAGTTGAAGGCAACCAACTCTCAAATCGAATCACCTACAATATAGACCCTATCCCTACAATTAGATCACAATTGCATTTATCACACAACTAGCATCACGTCTACTGTGCCAATGTAACTTTTAAACTTAACTTAATGTTAACCATATATATATTAGTGTTTGTGTAAGTTTCTTCTAAATTTAGGACTGTCAATCATTTATTTTTAAAACTTTGTTGTAAATCTCTATACGTTACAATAGAAGGTACAAATTTCCAGAGACATTCACTACCTGTAACATCTAGTAGAGTTTTGAGCATATGTCAATTGCAAACAATTTTTAAATTTATTTTAAAACTTTATCTCAATTTAACCGAGCCTTTGAAAGCTTGTGTGAAGGCTTACTCAGAATATTCCGGCTTTCATCAACATACAAATGCGTTAATCTATAATTTTTTACTTGATGATATTTGTTTTATTTGAATCTCTAAGCTATCGTATATACAGAATTAAATATGCTGATGTCCATTTATAAACTAATTTTTTATGTCTCATTTCTAATAGATCTAATCACAATGTATCGATTAATTAATTTGTTAGTATAAAGGTGTTGCTTTTGATTATTTTGTTATTAATTTGTAAATATTATTTTGTAACACAGTTGTGATAAACATTACATCCGCATCAACGATCCGTCGCAATCGTGTATGGCAACAACTATGCAGAGATAACGTTAGGATATTTACACGACAAAACCAAGGGAGACATTTTTAATGCTTATGCATTTTTAGATGTAAGTTTTTATCTGTGTCATAATTAAGATAAGTACAACACGAGTAAGTTAGGGAAGCGATGTTATCTTGGATGACCATCGGTATGTCTAGCAGTGGATATGTTACGGCTGATAATGATTCATACTGTTCATATGTTTCAGTCAAGTACACAACTTCTCCATTCTATATTCTCTAGTTCTAATTAAGAATGAATTGCCATTATCATTTCGCTGTTAACTAAAAAATTTTAACGTTATGTGTCCACAAGTTTTACTGTTATTTACTGAATATTATACTAAATCTTTTTTACACTATGGTATACTATTTAAAAAATTATTCAGACTGTTGCCGCCACTTCAGAATGTGTTCATTTCAAGGGAAGAAAATATCACAATTATGTATGCAGAAATTAGTTTTAAATCATTTTATTGAATTTACTTTGGTTATCATTTGGAATATTGATTTACATTTATATTCAACTAGTGATCATACTTGTCACTCAATTAGTCATATGTCTATACAACACTACATTAATAAGATTTATAATTTTAATTTTCAATACATCACTGTCAATTTAATTAATTATGATACTTTATTACTGTACTTTCTTTGTTGATGCAACAAAATAAAATTACTACAATTAAAAACAACAAGTGTTTTCATTTTATTATTAAACTTCATTTATGTGGGCCACATTTTTGGTAACTCTTTACCTGTACCTGTACAAGGAGAGTTGTTACTTAGTTTCCGTCAATCTTAATATACCATTTTATCTCTTTATTCTTTGGTACTTAAGATACTAATTACACACTTAATTTTAAAGTACATCGTAGAGATAACGTTTATGTAGGCCGGCTGTTTTGATCTATCAGTATTACCGCAATAATTAATATAATTTTTACGTACACCTGTGCGTGCACGCGTACGCCTTGCGGTACGCTAACCATGGGTTGAAAATAGTTGACTTAAATAGATTATAGTCTATATTAAGGACATAACCAGTCGGACCTATATATTTAGAGATAAATTAAAATGAGTAAATAAGGAATAAAAAACTTGATATAATTGCCATGTGAAATATCACATTTATTTAATGCTAACTATCACAACACTATCAAGGAATGACTTGAGAATACTAAATAGAAAAACATATTGCTTAAAAAGACGATATTCTTTTTCATCCACATTGACTACTTATTGTGAAACAAGGTTTTACGTTTACACTTGGCAAAAACACAAATCATGCAAGTCCCACAGTCGAGTTTCTGCCGAGCGAACATTAAACAAATTACCTCCTCATAAACAAAGGATTGCTTGTAGATGAAGATGGTGAGCTGGTAGTAAACGTCCGCAATGTATTAAAACATGAGATGCAACAGGTATCTTTTTTCGATTCAATTTAAGTATAATTGTTAACTGCAAATGGCTTGAAGGTTCAACTGTTCTCTGATACAATAATGTCGAGTCTTAGCCAACATATTGTAATGATCTCTTACAAGGATCGGAAGGTATGATCAAATCATGCTAAACTGCTAGACCATGTATTTTTAACGAAGGAAGGAGTCGTGCAGCTCTAAGTAATATATCTTTCTTGTATGGGGTGTGTGTACAAATATTGGATGTTGAATAACGTAAATAAACCAACAGCAACCATCAACAATTTATAATTCAAATTAATTATAATCAAGTTTAACATTATGATACAATAAAATAATTCCACCATTATTCATTTTCATTACATACGCCACAAGCATTAATTAATATATGACATTACACAAACACACAACACAAAACTTCATACTTTTATGTGATTACCTAAAGCGTTTAATTATTGCCAATGTTAAATATTTCATTTTAAAGTACCTAAATAATTACACCCAACCTCTTAACCCACGGTTGGGAATCCACGTTATCGATACATATATTAATTATTCTAGAAATAAAGACCATACGTTCCCGCAATGTATTATTTGTAAAATTCTTCAAAATGTACCAAGCTAGGTAATATTTTTTTATTCGACAAATGGACTAGACTTTCGCCCGGTGTTACACTGAATATTAGATCCTATAAATTTTTGATATTTTTATTCACTTCTCTAATCCTTACTGATAACTTTCTAATAATAACCATATCTCTATCGCTCATATGTACGTATTTGAAAGACTCAATGTTTCCGAAATTAACAATGGTATGAACAACATCGTAGTAACTATGAGAGTCAATCATATTTGACAGTAGAACTGTATGTGTTATGTGTCACTTGGCCTGATCTTCCAAGTCTTTGGTAGACATCTTCTGGACACTCTCGCTCTTTGGAATGGCTTCTATAGCTTTCGGTTTATTTTTAATGTCCACCTTTCCCAGGGTTTTATAATCAAGAGGTGGTAAGTCGAGGAGATAAGGCACCATACTTCTTGATTTCTCTTCCTCTGACAGCCATTCCATCTGTGCGACAATTTAAAATATTTGTCAAATTTTATTCAAGTTAACACTAATAAAATTTAAATTAATTCTAGACTGATACAGTCTGATATATAGGCTGTGGTAGCCGAGTGGTCATGAACCTCGGCCACCAATTCGGAGGACACAGGTTCGAATCCGGCGCGCACCAATGACTTCGAGTTACGCGCGTTTTAAGAAATTAAATATCACTGGCATTTCCGCGGAGGGTTAGCGTCAGGCAGGCCGCCGGCTTTAAAATCCTTAGCAGTGTGTTTAACACAGATGAGGACTGACACACTGCCTACCCGATAAAAAATATTGAGAAATAGAGCGAGACAAAAAAAAAAATATGTTATTAAGAAGTATCTTTGAGAAGATCATGTTTAGCAATAGACATATTTAAAGTGATGATGGTGGATGGATAGTTGTAGGATTTACAGTCAAAGTATAAATGTTATGAAAGACTACCTTTTGTCGGTGATCAGCGACGGCATCGTCGCAAATGTCGATACACATCTGCTCCGTAAGGCGGCCGTCGTCGGACGCGTATGCGGCCGCTTGCCAGGCCACCCCCAATTTGGAGAGCGCACGGCCAGACATGCCGCCGGTGCGATCCGCCAACCTCTTGCATAGCGCTCCGTAGTCGAACTGCTCAACGCTAAGACGTCTAGAAGACAACGTCACAATCATTACCGATCAACAAAAAATTCAATCTGCAAATTTTTTTATACTTTATAGACTAGCGCTTGGCTACGATCACACCTGATGGTTAGGTTAGGTAAGAAAAAGCCTATTCACTCTTCTCTTGAAAATTCCTACGGGAACACTGACGCCGGCAGACTGTTCCTTTCCCTGGCTGTTCGCATTATGAAAGTCGAAGCGGAACTCTTCGTCGTAATGCGCAGGATTTCGACAACGAAGGGATGAATGTCTGCGGTGTGTCTGTACGTCCGATGGTAAAAGGGGGATGATGGAATCAGATCGTGCATTTCCTCTCATTGCACTCACGAATTTTTTTTTTTTTCTGGGATTGGGAGGCAAGCGAGCTAACGGGTCACCTGGTGGTAAGTGACTGCTGTCGCCCATGGACACCTGCAACTTGGGAGTGCCGGCCTTTTAGGAGGGAAAATGATGGGGAAGGGAGGGGAGGGGGATTGGGCTCCGGAAACCTCACTCACTCAGCGAAAAAACAGATCCTGGTTTCAGAGAGTGAGATGAGGCCTCTTTGAGACGTAAAAGGTGTTCGACCGCCTTACGAACGAAACCATCGCGGAATATTTCACAGGTATAACGTAACTTACCGTTTACCCTCTGAAGCAGGTTGCAACACAAACTTATCGAAGTACTGGCGTATAAGTCTTTCTCTTTCATCATATCCTGGCAGACCAAACTCTATCATCTTGTCTAAACGATCATTAATAGCAGAGTCAAACTGTTGTGGCGTGTTGGATGCCAGCACAAGCATAATGCGGCTGCTTTGATCTGATGTTCTGTACAGGAATGCGTTAAGTGCAGCTCTCAGATCCTCGCTAATGCGCTCCGATGAACGTTTACGGAGGAAAGCATCAGCTTCATCAATGAAGAGTAGCACTCCTGGAAAAAGAATGAATAAAAATATTTAACTTGTTCTAAAATCTTTAGTACTAATACTTTTGTTTGTCTAAAACATCTTTTTGAGAAAGAATGCCTCAGTCCTCCATCATTAAATGGATTATTTCTTATATTACATTCTATTTAAACAAGGTAATTTCAAAGGTACAAAAAGAACAATAATTATAAAAACGAATTACCTTTTCTGCTGGTGTTAGCCCAATCGAATACTTTGTGTATGGCTGCTACTGCATCTTTTCCCATCGGTGCTACATCACCACCAGTCATTATAGCATAATCCATTCCAGAGTGTTTCGCCAGTTTCTGTATCAATGGTACATCTAATATAAGACTATGTAACCTTTACAAGAAACCCATAATATATACAAAGTATTAGAAAATAAAAATATCATTACATATTATTTCTTTAGTATTAAGTAACAATGGGGAAATGGGAGTGTGAAGTGAGCTTGGCCATAACCAGTTGAATTGCAGGACACAACAATGGTGTCCTCACAAGAGAATTACAGTAATAACTGTCCAGCAAAATTACATTAAACTTCATAACATAAGCCTCCGAACCAAACCAGGCACAACTGTCAGTGATAATTTACTTAATACATACATACCTTTGAGAACAATGTCTTGCCAGTACCAGGGGGTCCATACATTAGTAAATTCCGGTAAAAGCCTTTGTTGACACGGGTATTTTTTGTAGCAATAGCTATGTTTCTGAGCCTTTGCTCCAAGGTTGGTGCTAACACTACACCCCCTAAAGCATCAGCAGGTTTTCTGAAACCAGCCATTGCTTTCGAAACAGTGAGAACTGGGTGTTTGATTGCTTCCAGTATGGAGAATCTAGATGTTTCGTTGACAAGTGTTGGTTTACCTATAACAAAATAACGTACAACCTTACTTACAGAGTAACATCAATAATAACATACAGTTCTTTAACATTTGATGTCCACTGCTATTAACTCTATTAGTTTTCATACATGTATAGTAAGTTTACTCTTGTACAATGTGAAAATATTTTTTATTATTTTCGAAAGTCTACTCACCAATCCTGGCTTCAATGAACCTGGCAGTTACAGATGTAGCGCCCTTTGCAGTGTAAACACCCAAGGCCAGAAGCGATAAGCCACCTGCTGCTGCCAACGTCTTATCCCAGTCCGTCACTAAAGCATTAAGACCAGTTCCTAAAACCGATCCTGCTGTCCTATTACAAAGAAATAAATATGCTTATTGTAACTAATCAATAGTATTATGATATATTTATAACAAGATTATTTATAAGTACAATAAAAAATGCATTTTACTGACTTAATACTCTCCAAAATGGTTGTCCTATTTTCAGCAGCTTTCAAGCGTATTTGTTCCAAGTTTATATCCCTATTTTCGCGATCTGCCTGCGCCCTGGCTCGAGCTTTTGCTTCAATCGCTTTCAACTTGTTCTTCTCACGGAGTTCAATTTCACGTTCAATAGTTGCCTGACGGAGAGCCTCCTGTTTTGCAACACTCTCTTCTTGCCTGCCAAGTTTATCGAAGGGGAGCAAATTATATAGGAATAAAAGGTTTACAATACAGATAAATATATTAGTATCTATTTTAATTTGTAAAGATCAGGCTGATTGTGAGATCCAATGAAAACAAGGGCTGTCGAAGTTAGTTTGGTCACTGCTTCATTTATTTCAGCACATGTGCGGCTTGGATCCCAAACTCAGTTGGATTAAATTGTGTTTCTAAATTTAAGTAAACTATTTACAATAAAATTAGTTCATCATAAGTGGCTTGCGAGCAGCAGGTTTGCTACCCTTGCTTTGTATACTGGAAAGGTAATTAATTACTCACTTTCTCAAAATCTCCTCTTGGGATTTTTGTTGTTGTAGTAGTTGTTCTTCATATCTCTTTTTTGCTAGTTGGTCTTGATATTGCACTCTCATCTGGTGCTGCTTTGTCTCCTCCTTCATTTATTAAGAAAAAACATTTCTTTAATACACAATAAATATTAAACAAGCTAAGAAGCACTGCTCAGCAAAGGGCAATGAGGCTTTATTTTCATAAATATTAATAATTGGTAATAAATTCCAACATTTTAAATTAAAAATTTGATTTTAAAATGTATTTGAATGTAGTCGCAAAAAATGTTATAAACATGTAAAACATGGAAGCATGGACTGGAGAGACAGACAGATGAATGGTCACAATAGGAGTCTTTCGTCTATGAAATCCCTAAATAACATCTCTCTCCATGCTCCCACGGCAGAAGTTTTTGCTTTCAGAAAATGTTAGTTTTTTCACAATGATTTCCTTCCTATACTCGTAGATAAACTCATTCTTCTAAAGCCAATTATTTATTAAATCTTTGATAAATGCTATCTACACTAAATGATTTTTAGCAATTCATGCTATGTTACAAATAGTTTTTATGGAATTGTGTTTATTTATATACATATTTAATTACACATTTCTGTGTATGTTTCTTGCATATATATAATTTTAAATATCCTATTATGTGGATATTAATGGCTGTACTTTTTATTTTGTATTACTTTCCTTGTGCAATCCATTCATGTTTTTTATGTTTAGTCTTTTCTTTATAACTCATAATGTTGACTGTGAGAGAATGCCTTGTTACATTATGTCCACCTTTTTGTTTCTATTATTACCATCATATTTGTAATGATGTTTTTTTTTGTGCAAAAAAACTTAAATAAATGTTACGTGGATATATATACCTGTAATGTTTTTCGCCTTTCTTCATGGTCAATTCTTTTTTGATCAACTTTTGCTCTTTCGATTGAGGCTTCATATTCTTTGATTTTAGTCAATTGCTCCTGCTGTCTTGTTACTTCTTGTAGCTTACTAAGTTCCAATGCTTCTTTGGCATGTCCTGTTTGATGATATTAGAATTATAAATAATAAAAATAGTGAGATTTTTGCGAATTTAACTTGTTATCCAAAATAAAACAAAATTTTATGTACATTGTAATGTTTGCATAATTATTTTACAATATCTCAACTAGTTTACTGTAGTCATGGTCTTTGCAGGACTAAACAAATTTTAAAATATTATCACAATGTTTACATTTATATCGAATTACCTAGTTCAAAGTACAAAAGTATTTTTTTTTCAACATGAAGTGTTTTATGTAATCAAGCAGCACTTTGGTAGTCTTTTCCCAACAAGGTTATGTACTAGAATTGTTCAAAATGTGTCTGCACATGTTCAGAAAGGATCTTAAGTAAACTTTGAAGCATATAATGGCTTAATTTTAGCTAAATTTATAAAAAGAAGTATATAAACATGAAATAAACAAAATTGTACTATAATTATTACAGCTATGGATAAACATCCAGTTTTTAACTTCTCTTAGAAATTTAGATGTTTTTAATAAAACTATTTATAATTTTACTTTTCATTTCATAAGTTAATGTGAAAATATGCATCCTACCTTTATTAAAACCTATTTTTTAATATTCCAATTTCTATGAACTTACATAACCCCTAACTTTTAAGTTTGATGTGAATATTAAATGTAACTTATAAATATTAGTATTTAAAATTGTCAAAGAGGTTCATTGGTTTATTATGCTTTTATTTATTTAATAACTATATAAGTTTTAGTTATTTACTGAACTCACAATGTGGTCTATAGGTTATGATAAAGCATTATGCAATAGGACGAAATGTATATAATTAAATGAAGCTTCAGCCTTACTTGATCTTTCAAGTTCTTTAGCAGCCTGTGCAGCTCTTTCGAGTGCAGTAGAATCAAATCTGTAGGCTTCCATAGCTTTCTTTTCTGCTTTAGTGAGATTTACTGGAGGAGTGACAGGGCCAGTTTCACCCCCGTCTACAGAAGATTCGTCCGTTGGAGGCATTTGAGGCCGGCTGTATCCAAATAACCACGACATTGTAATCTGTTATAATATTTTAATTCATAAAATAGGTTTTTTACACTTCAGGTAATTTAAAAAAAACCCGGTAAACTCATGTACACACATGAAATTGGAATGAACAAGAGAGAAGATAAAGTTATCCACAGATTCTTAAAAAAATTTATAGAATATAAATGCTTTCGTCTATCTCTTGACCTATCAATGTTTATTACCAAATTAAACTTGAATATATTCTAAATTGGTAAGTTAGAACTAAAATAAATTTTCAAGTTTTATTGATAAGTTAATAAATATAATAACAATGGCCAGTATTTTTTAGGAAATAAAAAAAACTTTTATTGAATGTGTGTATAATAAATGCGGTTTATTTTTAATCTTACCAGCTTCTTTAGTTTTTCAATAAAAATTATTTATTTTATTATTGTATAAAGAAATCGTCAATAAAAGTGATTTGTATTTAATACGAAAGGCAGTATATCACGTGAATAGTTGATAAATTATAATAAATTGTTCTCATTTATTACTAGGACAAACGAGGGCTAGATTTTTATTCATAATTGACTTATTTGCAAAAAATTGCGATTACCAATTTTATTATTATATAACAGATAAGTTTTAGATAAGCCAATCGTTATGTTTCTCTCACAAATTTTATTGAAAAAGACGATAGATATTATACAAAATATTAATATGGGTATACAATGTAAAACTATTAATATACGTAGCATTGGTTCATATCCGCCCAGCAGAGACATTTTTTAAATAAATTAACAGATTTTAATTAAAACTTTATTTAACTATAAACATTAGAAACATACTATTACATCCACCATTATCCGTAGCCGTTACCATCCGATAAAATTTTTGCAAAAATTTATCGAATGATTTAATTTTTCAGTTACTAGTTCTACAAAGTTTGAAATTATTTTATGTTGTAAGAAATATATAATTAAAAGATGGTTGGAATAAGATTAATGAAAATATAATTGTGAATTACAAATGTAATGAGGAATTAATTTTCACCTATAAGATATAACTCACGACAAGCACATATCGTAAAACAAAAAACTAAAGGTATCATTTGGACTTTAATAAAGGAATTAAAAAATAAATTAACTATGATGTGATATCTATAAAGCAAATAATCACTATGCAAGTAATAAAAAAAATATGAACATAATAAGGTGTGCCAGCGCATCTCTAGCCGCCGTTACACATCACTATAGCCCGGGCTCTAGCGACCACTTCAATGTAATACATTGAACGAATTTATTGTTTTGTGTGTGCTATTTTAAATTTGTCATACATTAAAATATCGGTTCGGGATGGCTACCTCGAGACCGCAGAATAACTATCTTAGCTTTACATTGCAGCAGCGGCAGCGAGGTGATATTCCATATACACCCGGCTGTTGGATGCAGAAGGAGTCACCACGCTGCCGCTGCTGCCAGCGCACAGTCTGCAGTATACAATGCATCCTGCTGCCGGGTCTATTATCAAGCCGGCGGCAGGATGCTGAAGGAAAATCACCACGCTGCCGCTGCAATCGCAATATATGATAAACTATTAAAAATGGCACGCACAATACAATAAATTTGTTTAATGTATTTAAAGTGGTCGCCTCTCCACACATGTCGCTGGCGCCAGGGCTCTAGTGATGTGTATTGGCGGCTAGACATGTGCCGCCACAAATGTTTTATCCAAATATTTAGAAATTAAATGCTAGGTATATTATCAATCTCTCAATTAAATAGCACAAAAATATGTTTAAACAGGAAATATTACTTTTGTGGATGTTGTTTATCGACATTAATCCATTGTATCCACTTATGTTTGATTACAATAAATACTTCATCAATGGTTTTTGTTATGTTAGTGTCTAATTTCAAAAATATTACATAAAAAAAATCTTTAGTATCTATAAAATAGTCTGTTCAAAAAATGTACTTCAGTGAATATAAAAACTTAAAATTGCATTGGTTACTGTAATTTACGTTATAAATAATGATCTAAAAGTACTGTTAAAATCATTTACAAATGGAGTAATTAGATAATGTGTATGGGCAATGTACATGTTAGAATTACTTAAAAAATTGAAGTAATTTGTTGGCTACAAGTATGAACTTTAGATATTTAAAAAATTATAAAAATTTTATTCTTACAAGGTAATTGCATAGTGGCTTCGTAATTTTAAAAATATATGAAGTTGCATTATTTAAATGTAAATTTCATTTGTCATTTAAAAACGCCATATAAATTATTAAAGTATGCTAATAATACCTTAAACATTTGTTAATAGACAAACTATAACATTTTTTTATGGATCAAAGAATTAGTATATTGGTTGGTAACCCATTGTTCTGTTGAAATTTACGAAAATATATTTAAAGATACATTTGTGACAAAGATAATTTCAATGTATCTTTTCTTTCCATGTAGGTTCACTTGGCTAGAGGACCCCAGGTAGTTAAACCCTAATGCATGCTTGTTGAATTTACACAATTCATAACATATTTTATAAAACAGTTATATTAAAAATAAAACTATACAACACATTGACTGGTGGCTGTGACGTATCGATATAAACACAGCATATGCATAATCACAGCTAACCAATGTAAGAGTCCCTTTAACAATACTTGCTAAAGTTATATCAAAGACGAAGAATGTATTATTAACATGCAACAGATATCAAGTAATATAAAGTCTGTGAAGGTATCAATACTAGCTTATAGGTCTCCTGTACGAAGTCCTATGCTGGCCCTGTGCTTGCCAATATCCAATAAAAACAAAAAATGTAATGAAAAAGTAATTGTACAAATGATTATATCGATACACCATACAACGGTTTGCCAGTACATAAATAAATATTTAAATTTGATCTAGAATTTTTTTTTTAAGTTTTTTAGATGTCCAAGGTCTACAGAATTCTAATCCTTCTACATTTTGTTATCACTCCTTTGATAATTCAAATGCTGTTATATTATTTTCGCTGTAAATTTATTTACTTTTTCATAACTAACTTTGGACATCAAAAAGAACTCATAACAGAATAATATAGTGTACATATTTTTTGTGACTATTTCTACAACTTTCACACTTCTGGAGCTCTTCTACCAAAGCAACAAGATTGTTGTGTTGGTTCTTCATCATCCACAATTATAAGTTGACCAGCCTTAGATGGAGGAGTTGGAGTATTTTGTTCGCATCTTTCTAACATCTCTTGCGTTAAATCAAGAAATAGTTCTTCAACTCCCAGGTTTAGTTTAGCTGATGTAGGGTAGTGCTTAGCACCAACATTACTTGCATAACTGGAAAAGTTCATGTATGTCATTGTTTGTAAGAAATAATGTACATTCTAAGACAGCAATACAGTGTTTAAATTTTTAAGAAAAAATTGATATCACTTTCTCCATCATCATATTTTCAGGCATATATTCATCTGATAAATGCATTAATGGGGCTGTGCTACTTCATTCTGATGACTTTCAGCACCCGGCCTTAGGTGGTTAGATACTTAAAGTGAATTAGTTCAAAATTATTTCGTTATTGTGTAATAATAAAGTTTTTATGAGATAAATACAACAAAGATAATAAGTTCAAACTATAATTATATTACAAACCTTTCTGCTTCTGAATGGGGTACTGCCCTTTCCTTTTCCAAATCTATTTTGTTTCCTGCTATCATGATAATAATGTTAGTACCGAGCATCTTTTTTAATTCTTTCACCCACATTTTGACCTTAAATAAAATATTTTTTTAAATACACACTGGATGATTTCTAATAGTATAGTAACACAAATTGCTTTCTTTTAGAAATCTCTCTATCAATTGGTTAAACTTGGAAATTTACTTATAACAACAAATAGTAATATCTCTAGAGATATGAGGGGCAAGTTAGACTAGAATACTGTGGTCTTAGTTTGTTGACAAATATTTCAAGATGGGTTTGATAAATCTTGCCACCACTGAAATGGATCAGGGATAATTACTTTCCAAAAAAGTTGTTAGCTGTCGTATGACAACGGTGGATGTTTTTATTATTATACTATTAACTTCACAGGATTTTACAAAAGTTTAAAAATCCACAAATTATGTTTTATTCTTGGAGCCAAAATGATTATACGTAAATTTTTTGTTTCCAATATAGACACCATATGTATACCTTTTGAAAAGATTCTTCATCAGTTATATCATACACTAAAATGGCACCATTAGAATTCCTGTAGTAAATCGGCCCAAGTGCATGATATTTCTCTTGACCAGCAGTATCCCAAATTGATAGGTTAATTCTTTTGCCATTAATATTCAACTTTTTGTTTAAAAATGTTGCCTGAAAGTGTTTATTATGACCAAATTTATAACTTCATACACATCTCATAATTTATATTATACATGACAAATTACTTTAATAGCTTTCAAAATATGGATTTACTTTAATAAAAGTCTGATTTTATGTGGAAAATTTGTAATATTTTCTTTTTATTCAGCAAAATAATGATATGAGCGAGACATTTAATTTTATAGTACGTGCCAGTGCCAACTGTCATGTACCAACCTGCCCATAATATCAGTTTTGAAGATATATATAGAGGATCACATTGTGATCATTATTTTGAGGTATAAGATATCTTGGTATGCTAGTAAATTCATCAGCTAGAACCGGTAATTACAGCAAGAGAATTCATCTAACTTTGCCCATTTCATAAAGGGAGTAAATAATCTTAACATAATATTAGATGACAATCTTTATATGTTAATAAGAATGTGTTTTGTACCTAATCCAGGAGGAATTGGTATTTTTAGCAAATTTGCTATCCTACATTGTAATATCCAAGTGTGTGCATTTCATATAGGCAAACAAGCCTGTTAAACCTATGTATATTATAAGAATAAAAACCTTTCAAGTCACACCAATTTTAGTTATGGGATGTGTATGGGTATACAGATATATGTGATACAATTATGTTGTAACATAATTATTCAGATAATAAATAACAAGTTATATCACCAATGAAGCCATTCTATAGTAACAGGTGATGTAACTAAGTATTTATATACATATACAAGATTAACTTCACACTAAACAATGCTGTTAGTTTTACAACTTGAAATATTACTGATGTTTTTGTTTAAACATTCACAACTATTAAACATATATTCAATAAAAGTGTAAAATGTATAAACATGTATTATGTCATTAAGTTTGCCATGATATTAACTATATTACATTAAAATTTTAGCACGCGACGACGACTGGAGAAAAATCAGTATTATATTAGCAAAGACAAGTGAACCTTGCTTTTTTATACTATTCTAAACCAATATATTAAAAATATGGTGACAAGTTTAATTTCTCTTTGTCTAAAGATATGTAGGCAACAGACGTCTTACATGTATTTTGACTTCAACGCATTTTGATCATATCATTGTTTTTACGTAGCATAATTTGAAACCTGAGCAATATTCATAGGCGAATACAATTATAACTTATTTTTATTTGTAGTAAATTTCAACCAAAATCAACTATAAAAATATTATTTAATATAATTGAAAAGTAATACGATGTAAATTAAGAAAATACCTGAAGCGTAGAAAGATGATTGGCGTTAAACTTGTCTTCGATGTAACGAAATAGCAACGAAGTTTTTCCTGCGCATCCTTCTCCTAACAATACCACTTTAAAATTATGTATTCCACTCGGCGAAGTAGACATTGTTAAGGTCTTTAAATTAGCCTGTTATGATTTTTATGAAAAACTATCAAATTGATCTTTTCAAAAATAACTGCTAAAAAGTTTGCAATCTTTTATACCTAGAATAAATAGTCTAAAAAATAATGTGAGAATTTACATAAAGCAATAATAAAATATTTGTTACTTTACTATTTTCCTTTTTACCTACAAAGTGCTCCGATAAAATGTTGGCTATTGATACCTTTTTTTCATTCGTACCTTTCCTAATAAGCTATGATTCTAGGACCATACTGCCACTTCTTAGTTATTTTCATTAAATTTATTTTTAGATAACGTCTTGTAAGAATTCTTCCTTGTCAAAAACCAAGTACAATTTATTACATTCAATTTATTAATGTAAATTTTAATTTTACAACCTTTATCTTCTAGGTCATAAGCACAGTTAAATTTTTGTCCATGTTTTCAGTAATTTAGGACATAATATTATATCAAACCTAAGTCGATTCAAATTTCCGGCTGTTTCATAAATCCTTGTAAAAATGTTTTCAGTAACGTATAGTTTTGTAATAGATTACATACAAATGTAATTTCTAAATGTTAGAAATTCAGATTCATGTCAGTAAGTAATTCACGAATTTGTACAAAAATTTAAACGTAAATGTTAAATTTATCACTCCCATTGAATATGTCCGATAATACTTATAGATGCACATTAAAGTAAAAAGATTTTTAAGTAAACGTTATAGACATTACAAGTAGGTTTTCATAAACTCATACATCCACAAGTACACTATTGTATTTAAGTGAAACACATTATTATGTTATGATAGTGTCGGGTGCAGGTTAAGATAATTACGATAATTGTTAACCAAAGCATCCACAGCTGACATAAAATGATCATCCAAAATTCCAATTCTTTTCCCGGATATACAAAATGAATTATTTTTCTGACAAGAGTGTCAATCGAAGTATATAAAAAAATTAAGTAATTTATCCAAAAAGGACGACTGAACATGATGAGTTTTATGTGATAATTAATTAAACGATAAATGAAAATTTCGCTTCACCACAATAGGCAGTATGTGCGATTTCTCGTCGACAAACTTATAACTAAAACATTGTGTCTTCTGTAGAAATGCATTGGCGCCAACCGAAGTTATAGAATGGCGCGTTTTTCGAATCTATGATCCTGAAACAACTCTTTTTGATTTAACCAAATAGCGAGCGATGATGAAGCCTGTTTGAACTCGCATACTGTATGCTATTTCTCCCTCTAATATTGTAAATAATGACGGGAAACTATGTATAATAATTACAATTTATATAAACAAATGTCCCGTCCTAATTTCTGTTGAATGTCGTTTCATGTCAGGCATTATTCTCATTTTTATGGTTAAACTTTGTCGAAGTTTTATTGGATGATCTCGAGAGTAGTAAATATCATTACGTATCGGTTTATTTATGTTATTACATATCTAATAGTAAATCAATGACGTATTTAGTGTACATTAAGCAGCGGTAACGTTTGCTTGCACGGAATAAATTATGATCAAATAACAGCGATCTTAATTTAGCCATTATACAAAAAGTGCACGTTTGATGGCTTGAATTAAATCAATTTCGCATATTTCAAAACAATTGTGAATTACGAATAAAACAAATGTGAATGTGACCTTGTGTTGTTAGTTGAATTTTTGTTTGTTCATTGGTTGAATGTCTCTTCCATTTTTATAAAATAATGTCAATGACACAATTATTCGGCCTTATGCACTGAGATTATTTTGTGACAATAATGTTTGTATTTTAATATTTTTTTAATAACGTTTACATGAAACAGAAATCGCTATAAACCTTTGAAAAATAATATGAAGTGCTCCATGTCATTTTATAAATTAGTATGAAATAAAATAAACAAAGATTTTAAAACGTTTCTAACGTTAATAGATAGTTTTAAGAAAAAAAAAGTCAACACTGTATTAAGTAAAATTTTTCTGCAGTTTTAGAAACATCGATGAATTATTAATTCGGTCTAGATCCTTCGCTCCTGTGAGCGAGTCGCCTAAGTATATGCAGTTTTTCTGACATATTAGTAAACGTTACTAACTCCATGAGAATCAATATTTACCCAATGTTTTGTGCAAGTTCAGCTACGTCTCGCGTGCATGACTTTTTTGTGTTCCTTAATTTTTGTGCCTGAGCATAATAATTGCACAGCGAAATTTAAAATATGTACTAATTCTTGTTTATGCTTATTTTTATGTAAATGACTTGCAAGCGAGAGAGAGCTAAGAAGCGAGATTGCCCAAAGGCAAGTTCAATCGTATCATAAGTGAATGTTTTATCTGATTATTTGAACAAATTTAATATATATCTGTTATATAGTAACTGTAAATAAATCTGTTATCAATTTATAAGCTGTCTAACTATTTTTAAAATTTTTCGCTCACATCGAATTCAATGCGCGTATAATCGAATAATTAGAAGCAGATACATAGGAATGCATATACCACCTAATACTTCATATATGTAATAATAAATTATACTACTATTTTCATTTCTTTTTACACCTAGAAGTATCATTGTCGCACAAGAAGAAACCTGTGTCGTTTTGTATGCAATAATGCTTTTGTAGAAGCAAGTGTTCAGAGGTTTACGTAAATTATTGAGTTATAATGATTATAAATAAATAAAAAAATAAATAAAATGCGTATAAAATACTAAGAAGCGTAAAATGGCCATGGATCAAAATAGAAGAAACTAAAGACGCCGAGTTTTAAATTATAATTTGACCTTTATGTATCAGAGTGTATAAATGTTGCGCTATTTGCTTGCAGCTATTCTGGCGTATTCACTCAAACCGTTATATTTCTCTGATTCATTACGTACTAATTTCTATTAATATAATTCAACCACGCGCTATGCTTTCGTTACACTCGAAGAATTTTTAAGAATTTTTACGTATGATTGAGTTTAAAATAATTTTATCGCGGGTGTTCCAGTATAATATTGAAGGACTTTTTAGAAGAAGTTTTCACATGTCTCTCAGTGAAAACTACATTATCAAAAGCAAATCACAAAGGTGTGTAAATATTACTACATGTCAAAACTCAGTATGTTATTCCGAAAACATTAGTACATCAGTCGCTTGTACTAAGTAAACATAGACCTCGCCATAAAGCATTTATTAAATAAATTGCAAAATAGTTTACGTTAATTAGATTCTCTTTGGTTATTTTGGGTTTAAGTTTAGGTTAACTATACTTATAACTATGTAATAACTGCAATAGAAAAAATAATAAATACCTAACAGAAATTAATACATTGTTATTTAATTAGAGCAGCGGTTGGCAAAGGGTGGCTCTAGAGCCACACGCTCTTTGACTCTGATTTATGGCTCTGACATAAACATCTACTAAAACCCAATAATATTTTCAATAAGAAAAACTTAGAAAGAAGTAATTATATGCTTTTGAATAAATCAAAATTAAAAAGTATTCTTGACTCTTACGATCAGCTGAAAAAGCTCGCGTGTTGCTGTTCTTTCCTTTTTCGGTTCTTCATATACATATATGCAAGCAATATTTTTCAAGCATGATTATGCATTATTGATGAGAACTTGGGAATCATGTCTAAAATTAAATACAACAACAAAGTTGTCTTACTCAAACATTGTTCGCATTAATACATGTTTATATTGAGTATGAAATTTAGTTTTATTCAGTGTAATAAATGTTCACTAAAAAGTAGATTTGGTTACAATTTTTTTTAATTGTTGTAATATTCATGTTTGACTGTTTATCTAACAAGTTTGCCGACCACTCACTTAGAGTATATAGAGTTAATATGATTGACTGGAGACCAAATAAATAAATAATTGTCCAGGAACATTTTGCACAACCATTGTAAGCATTTAAATCATGTATTTTTTTGAAGCAATACAAACTGTTTATATAAAATAATACGTATGTATAGAATAGTTGCGAGAAATCCTTTCAAGAGCGCAGGGTTTCCTAATAGTGGCTACGTTTTCTGGCGCCATGTAATAGGGTGACGACTGAACAGAAAGCCTTATTCATCTTTGTTGATGTTAATAATTAATTATTTATATTAAGAAAAATCGTACTTAAAATTTTATATAAATTGAAGTAGGAAAATATACAAAGTACTTATCCAAAGTACTTGTAAGAGGTTTTGAAAACCTGTTGCTCGACTGTATTTTGGATACCATTTTCATGTGATTTTATCTACTATTGAACAGAAAATTTTTTTGCACGGTTCTTCTTCTTCGCATATTTATGACAGAGCAGTCGTAGTTCGCATGGTAGTTGCTGCTTTTTTACACTGAGTTGTTTCCTCTTCATCGCAATTTTACGATACGCCGAGATTACTAAAGCGGTAGGCATAATTTAACCTGAGTCCTAAAACCTCAAGACAGTTTATCTTTTCTCTAGTTTACCTTCGGTGCTTTACGGGTTTCCATGTCATTCCAGATTCAACGACGTAGAGATCAACCAAACATAGCTCTCCGTTGATAATTGGAGTTTTAGCTTTTTTACGGCGTCATTTTTTTTAGACTCGTCCATTTTCCCAATAATTTTTTGGGGTTTGTACAGTATGTTAGTCCTGATCTGTGCTAAACACACTGCTAGGGTATTAGCAATGGTTTTTACTGCCGGCCGTCCACCTGAAGCTATTGTTAGGTAACTGGAAAAGTCATCGGTGCGCGCCTGCATTCAAACCCGCGACCCCCGATTCGGAGGCCGAGGTCCGTAACCATTAGGCTATTACGGCTTTTTTACGGTCTATCAACAATAAAACTTGTATTAAGTTCAATACTAAAGAGTGTTTTCTTCAATATTTTGTACTTGAATTTGTTTGTTATTAAAAATCAATTGTAAGTTTCAAGACAGTCCCAATAATGTATTTTAATATAATGGTGAAACTATTTACTTAGTTATTGATCCCGTTCCGTGTGAGAGATCTGAATAATAATGATGGCGCCGGCGCCGGCGCCGATTCGGAGCGCGGCATTCTACGCGCCTCGGAGGAAAGTGCATGCGAATACCACTCAATGGAGCCAGTGATGCTGGCATTAACTGGTCACGCGCAGCCGCCTCTAAATAGACCCGCACCATTCATAAACAACGCCCATTGATACTATCGACCAGCCATTACCAGCGGCCGGATAGTGGTATTCTGGCTTGCGCTATTGAAAGGAATTAAATGAACGGAGATAATGCCGCTGTGCTATGCGGATGGACTGGCCATTATAATGCCAATAATCTGCCAACTTCAATTACAATCACCTGATAGTGCCCACGTTCTGTAGCAGCCGAATGACGTTGTTCGTACGTAGGCGAGGCGAAAGCTTTCGTCGCCCACGATTGGCAATATCAACGGCGAATAACTACATTATTATTGTTTGTTTCTTAGTAATGTATACGATTTTTGCATTTTGCACATTATATATTGACTACTTCATTGGATAAATGTTTATTTCCAACAAAGCAATTATTTTGCTAAAACTGGGATGATGGTCAAGGAACACAAAGTTGAAAGAAAAATTCTTGACTAACGGTATATTTAAATATTTTTTCTTTACAAAAATAATGTTTTAATATCGCTAAAAACCTTATCAAAAAAGCGTACATTTGAGTTCAACGAATAAAAATCGATAAAAATATCATTATTTCTTATATTTTTCTTCTTATCGTAATAAGTAATGATAATTCAAACGTTTCTTAATATACAACCTTTTAATCATGAACTTAAAAATAAGGAATGTACGAAGCGATGTTAATGGTTATTTCTAAAGTGCTTTGAACTTAGGAGGTCCATAGGTCTCGTGGGGTACACCTTGACTAGTTGAAATAGCGCTTGCATCATAACCTGTGAGAGTACTAGCGGTTGAAGAGGCGCTGTCGTATCCGCTGGATACCGCCGAGCCGTGGTATCCGCTTGATCCAGATGAACTGTTGTATCCACCTTCAGCGTCACCACTGTCTACAGGCGCAATGCTTAAGTTATGACCCTTCACTTCATCGTTGGAGGATCCAAAGGCATTTGAAGATGAACCATATGTACCCGTGGATGATCCGTAACCTGATCCGTAGTTGCCGGATCCAATTAAGCCGGAGCCAAAACTACCGGACGATACAGTTGAGCCAGAACCAAACCCGCCGTTAGTACCTGCGATGAATGAATTTGAATCGCTTGATCCTACTATGCCGGATCCAAATGCATTCGTTCCTAGAGAACTCGATGATACAAGTGATGAAGAATCAAACCCAGAAGAAGAACCTTGATTTTGTGCTAGGTTTGTACCTTGTTCATAACTTTGGCCATTCGACGCGCTGACCTGGTTTGACCCAGAAAAGCTACCAGAAGCATCGGTGATGCCTGTATACCCTGAGTCTGAGTTACCGCCATTGTTTAAATCGGTCACGATGTTATTTATTACTGATTGGGAATCTTGCTTATTATTGTACTTGATGAAGTAGACTTCAGGTTTCGACGGAGGTTTTTGCTCGATTTTTGGTAAGACAATATCTTGCGCCTCTTCCGGTTTCTTAACAAGAACGTACACAATGGTCTTTTCTTCATTTTGTTGTTGGACTGGAATAATTTGGGGAGCCTGCGCCGGCGCGCTTGGTGTCTTTATGAAGATGATTTTATAGTGCTTTTGTGGCGGTGGTAAAACGATAGGTTGACGAGGTTTCGAGGCTTCAGGTTCTTCAGGCGCTGCGTGGACGTAGTAATGTTTAAAAACTTGCGCTGGTTGTTGTTGTATTACATTGTAATATTGTTGGTATTTATCCGCAGCCGATGATTGATATTGGCTAGATGTTTGATATTGATTGAATGCGCTGTAATCAGCCCCCGATTGGTAGGACGGTTGAATAAAACCGGAGCTTGATGTTTGATAATAGTTGTTATTTAATCCCGTACCGGCTGCATTACCGGCGGACTGGAAACCATTTTGGTATCCACTGTTCTGCCCAAAAGTAGAGGTCTGTTGACCCTGAGTGTTACTTTGGCCAGTATAGTAATTGGATGCCGCTCCTAAATTGTTGTTGTACCCGTTGTTGTAGTTACCGCTACTTGAGCTTGCAATAAAATTTGGTTTATACGCTTGTTCACTGTTCGCGCTGCTTTGGTAGGTTGGTATACCATATGATGTTTGAGGTACTTTATAATGATATCCGATGCCGATATCACCCGCTACCAATCCAAACACAACTGCTAACACCTGTGGCAGTAAAAACAAGTTAAGTATGTCATTATCACATATTTGAAATTCGCCTATAAATATAAGTAAAACAAACAGATACGAATATATAATACGTATTTTTTTATTGGGCAAATACTATGCTGTTAACTAAATATTTTAGTATTGTGTAATTAAATAAACGAATTATTCACAAACTGTTTACTAATTCAATGTCTAGTGCTACCGTTGCGTTTAGTCCTTGAACTTTTTCGTAGGCTTATGATAAAGGTCGTGGCGAAACTTTACATGTAAACACAGGTATAGGCTTATTGAGAGAAGTCGTTAATCAATTCTATGATTTTTTAGTACTGGAGTAAATAATTAAACTAGAAACAAAATGAATACGTAATAGTACTTTATAAAAAATAATAAACCAGTATACATGTAATTATTATTTTGTAGATTGTCCAATATACAAAATAAAACTAAAAGTGCTGGAAATAGAACTAGGAATAAATATAGCATAACCAATGTAGAAATAAAATATAAATTTTTGTAATGTTAAACCAAGGAATAATAAAAATTAATAAAAGCAATTATTAACACCATTTGGAATAAAAGAGCAAATATTAAAATCATTAATGGATTTAAGTAATATGGATATTATTATTATTAGTAAAATAATATGTTTTCTATTATTATTATATAAATCTATTTCATATGTAAAATACATGGCTTATATGCGCTAGATAGAAATTTAATATAACAGGTACAAATTAAAGTTAAGTTAAAAAAAAATGTGATGGCAAATGAAGATAGTTGTAACCAGTGTCCGTAAAATAACAATAACGGAGCATAAGATAAAATAAAAAAATCGTAAGGCTATTTCAAGGTTCTACAGAACGACAGAAGGCCGTTACAAATATTTGAATTTAAATAAGATTATGATGATATTATGCAATGCATATTAAATAATTTATTATATCACAAGTTCATTCGACGTTTGGAGGTCTTGTGTATACTATCGGTTTTAAACTACGTCATTGAATCTAAATTTATAGATAAACCAATGGATTATCTATTAGTACAATTATAAGTGCTGTTTCCACTTGTTGTACAGTTATGTTGGTGGTAGAATTTTATCGAACCGCCTGGCTGTCCATCATCAACATATTGTAAATCTGGCCATCATTACCTCATTTCTGTATTATCACTATCAATATTTGGACATGTGCACGATCCTCTATCTGTGACGTCAATATCATTTAACACCTTGTAAAATTAAGGTCAAGTGTTAGCCCTTACACTACGTGCAATGATTAAATGGAGACGCGGTTATAGAATAGTTATAATTTAACCCGTTTCCCGAGACGTCTCTTTCAAAGCAGTAAGTACCTGTCAGTTACATAACATGGTTTATTGCCCCTTTACTGACCGTATTGCGCAATATGTAGTAACCGTGACTTTAAGAGCAACAACCTCTAACCACTTTCTTGCAAGGTCGCCTTTGCCTAGATAAATTTAATGGTGGGTAAATCAAAACAACGAACCACTCCACCAGATAACTTTATTCTATATATATATTTCATTTCATCATTTAACGTGATTCATAAAGTTGAATACACTATGTCTGATAACCTGTCCATAAAATATGCAAGGGGCTTTTTTTTTTTGCTATATTATAACTTTTGATAATAAAAATGAAAATCCTCTTTTGTGGATGTTATAAAATGTTGTACATAATACTAAAAACCGGTTGGTGTGAAGTTTTAATGTCTTAGTGGAGATTCACTAGAAACATTTAGGTAAATGTTTCATGACACTAATATCTACATAATATTGTTATTATACGAAAGTAATAAAAGTTGACCTTTAAAGTGTATTTCTTTTTATGTAGAAAATATGTGTATGTGTGTTCTGTATTCTAAAGCACTTATGGATATGTAATCATAAGTGCAACAGAAATCTGCTTGATAATTATTGACAGTACATTACTGAATAGAAATATACAAAAAAATTGGTTATTTAGACGTAATAGTGAAGATTTTAAAGTAAATAATATATATGGTATGGTGTCATACAATCTTATCTACGTATAAATGTAATGTTCTTTATTCTTTTACTTTGCTAATGTTGCAATATCGCCAGTATGTGATTTTAATAATATACATCGATCATCAAAATTAAATGTAATGATAAAGATAGTTCATAATCAATCATCTATATAATTAATACAACTTTTCAACTGCACCGCGTAACAGGTTGCCGGGCATCATAAATACGATCTTATGCGAGGTATGGAGGAAGTATGTGTCAAAATTATTGTGGTTGTGTAACTCGGCATTATGGTCCATGGAGGCAGATGCTGTGTTGCAATAGGGAGCCAGTTTTAAAAAGCTCACACACACAAATACACACATGAGTTAAACTGACCGCTAAGAGCCAACTAAGAGAACTAGACCGTAATGTTATATTTTTTGAGGGGACGAAGTTATTCTAAATTTGTTGGAGTTTACCAAACATATCTATTGATAGCTAGCTCTCTAATCCGCTTAAAAGATTTATCTCGTTTAACATCTTAAACTACCTAACCTTTTTAACATAACATTAAAGAATATTTTGGCTTTCGATCTTTAGTTGATTTGTCAAACTGGTATAGCATTTTTAATTTTTTAAATCCGTGCTTTTAACGTAATAATTTTTTTTAATAATTCATAACGGCAATAATCTTTGATTTCAAAGCAAGCATACTTATAAGATCGCTTTTATTCAACTAAGGGCCGAGACGAGCAGGTCGTTCACCTGATGTTGAGTAAATATCCTACCCGTGACAATGAAACTCTAGTTATAGGAGTTTTGTCGGAAACCTTGATACCCCAGTAGTTTATTTGTAACACTGTTTAGAGCTTAAACTAGGCGAGATAAGGTCAATTAAAAAAATATTCATCAGGCGGTATCATCACGTCGATTATATAAACGGTGATACAGATGAACGTAAGCTTCCCAATTTAATTACCATCTCGATGGCATTGAAATAACGTGTATAAAAAGATTTCTGTTTACGTCCTGTCTGTAATACGTATGAGTAATTTTAGCCTTATTTGGGTTTTAGTTAATTTGTCTTTAACTTCACGGATGTGGTAATACAAAGGTGCGTTCGTACATAAAGATGACGGAAGTTTGTAATAAAAACTGTTATTTTCAAAGTTACATATTTAGTATTATCCCTAGTAGGGATTGATATCGAATAGAATTTAGATACCGACATTGTGATAAAGTAACCGGAAGCTTTAAAAGGATTCTAAAACTCAAAGTTTCTTGAAGTCAAAACATTTCGACATAGTTCATAATGTTACTAAATTCCTCTTATAATTTTTTAGAGACATATTTATATGATCATCACGCGGAGGATAACTTTGCATGTTTCGGAGTCTACCTTGACATACTATTGAGGTTAATATTTAGTGTTGACATATAAACATCAGCTCTTTGTTTTTGGTGTCTTAATTATAATTAAATTAAGCAGTTACATCAAGGCTTTACTGAGTTTTGTTATGAGATAAGTATTACGGTCAGCAATGGCAAAGGAAAAAAACTTGTTCACATCTAAATAAGACTCCAAGAAAGAAACAGAGAGAATAAGACTTCACTAGGTTAACTTATTATATCTCTTAACACCATGTGGTCTCCATCCATTATCCAGAACAATGATAAATATGGTCACTAGAACCTTACTACTGTTAAAATATAATTAAAAAATTACAGTATACACATAATATTGCAAAAATTAAATGTTATGGGATTTTTTAATATATCTATAGGTAGACGTAAATTATTCTGTATATCTATAGTCTATACGTGAATAGTCATATCCATTTTATTAGATACATGTTAAAAATTATTAACATTCGGTAACGTTATAAAAATTAATTATGCAGTTCAATATTAAAAAATATATATTAATTTATTAATAAACAAGTTCACGTTGTGGATAAGTTTTAACTGATACAAAGACAGAAAATATGGTTTATTAATTTATACTGTAAACGAAAGAAGCGAATCCGTAGATTCGATTCCGTCGTTTGTATTTATTGAACCCTTTATACCATTCAAAGCTTAATATTATTAAACGAATAATTTTGTGTCTATTCTTACTATTTACCAGTTCCGAAAAAATCGACTGGAAGAAATATAATTTAACGTTTTCGTTTATTAATTATTAATAATGCTCTATAGAAAATACGAGACTGTTAGGCGAAATCGATTAAAAGATGTTCATTAGCAAGTATAGATGTAAAGCAAATGTAAAAACTTATCACAAAATTATTAGGCAAACTTTAGAGGCCCTAAAAGTTATCCAGCTTAAATATTATGCATTCAGCTGTATGTGCTGTAGGTAATTTGGACATCTCACACTCTAGATAGCAAAAATTTTACAGGGTTTCTGTTCATTACAAAAAAAAAAAAAAACTAGTCCCAGTCCCTAGCCTATAATGAAGAGGTTTTCAAAATTGTTTTATTGCGGGATTGGATTTTATGTCTTTTATTTGATGAAATATTTTCTAAAACTTAGGAAGTACTTAGTACCTTACCTTGGTGTTTGGTAGGTATTTAATCAGGTAGATAAAAATACCTATTTAGCACTTGTTATATTAATCATTATGTATTGTGTGAGATATTAATTGTAAAAATAAAACAGTTTGCAACCACGTTAACAATTGTGAAGTAGGAACTAGTTATCGAATTTAGTATTAGACAAAACCTATAAATTGGTATTTTTCTTGTTTGAATCATGGATTATTTTTAATGCGAAACCAAAGACTATATTTTTATGCTATTAGCATAGAATTTGAATACAATAGCACTGAATTATGATAAACCTTTTTTAATTTTGAGACAATATTGTAATAATAATAAAATAATGTCTCGCACACCATAGTAATTTTTTTTTAATCAAAGTTTTTTATTTCATTTCATGGAAAGTTTTTTTAAAGATTGAAAATATTAAATTATAAAAATTTATAAATTCTTAGTTACCATGTGTGCAAACAATGTCATACTACTAGGAGTATGTACATAAATAGTAAAATAAATATAAATAATTATTTACGAAAAATAAGTCTTGCTTTATAAAATCGTATCTCCACTTCTTTTTATTAAAAAAAGTAATAGAAAACGATACCTATACGTATACAAGTTAACTTTATATGTTGTAATTCGCTTAGCAAAAGAATAAATAATTTGTGTCATTAAAACTTAAAGATAATATTAATTTATATTTTATGTTTGAAAAAAAAAATCACTTAAAATTGTGTTAGTCGATAAAAATAAATAAAAATCACAATACGCACCCAAAGCGCGTTCATGTTGTTGTTCAATCGGGCGGCTGTCGACGCGATTGTCGCCGGAGCCGGCAACACGTCGTTTATATACCTGACATCGAGTGATGACTTGCCCGATGGCCGGTGCCCATGCTCAACAGCAAGGTTGTGTCACGTACAAGACATACCACAACTGGAAACCGGTAACACGTAATTTCTCGACCATTTCTCAATGGGCCGGCTCGCCGAAAGCCCTTTCAGTGGTTTACAGAGCAAATGTATTATCGCTGTTTTCTTTACGCATTTTGTCAACTATATATAAAAGAAAGTCGTGTTAGTAACAACACTTATAACTCGAGAACGGCTGAACCGATTTTTATGATTGATTTTTTTTATTTATTTATTTAAAAACTTTTTATGCACACACAAAAGTGGACAAAAAGGCGGACTTAATGCCAAAGGGCATTCTCTAGCAGTCAACCATAGGGTTGAGCAGAGAACAGTAGTGTGGGTGCAGCATTAATTAATACACTACGTGATGTATAATATAATATAATACACTTATTAATTTATGTGTATCTGGATTTGTCTCAATCGAGAATAAGTTATAGAGTATTAAATTTTGCTCCTCCGGCTAAGAAATCTAAAATCCATTTGTGTCCTAGGGAGACTTTTGGGTGGAAAAAGTCTTCGGATCATAGTAGTAACAGGTGTAATTGTTTTCAGAAAAATCAAACGAACAAAAATGCATTTATTACTTTTTTCAATTGGACCCACTGTTGTCGAGTTATAATTAAAAAAGCTTTAACAATTTGTTGTGACATCATTCAAATAGTAAAGAGTATCTATATATTAATTAAAATTAAATTTTAGGAATTATTTGTGATTATAATCTAACGTAATTCAGTTAATATCATTTAGAAAATAACATTTGGGAGGTTTGTTTGGCATTTTGTGACTTTTAAGACAGAACAGTGCATTCCTCGTGCCAATTTCCATGTTTTTTTATTGTACTGATAAAATAAAAAATGGTTTAATTCTGTATTTATTTTAAAATCCTTAATCAGCCCATTCATTGATCGTTAGGCGGAACAAAGTTCGTAGAAATATTTAAATTTCTCTGGGGTACACTTATGTCCAGGGTGTCTATCAGCTGATAATGATATTCATTTTCTAAAAATATTTATTAGAAACTATTCAGTACTTCATTTTGAATGATGTTTAAATAGATGAAGGGTTCATTTATTAAAATACTGTATCATTAGCGAAAATTTTCAGTCTTTCTTAAAACGTTATACTTAATTATAGTATAGAACAGATCGGTTGAAGTGCCTTTAAAAAAATTTATGCTCGTAATTCTATAAAGCCGCACAGAGCTTTCCGCGTTACAATAAATAAAATGTAATAGTTCCGGTAGATCCTAAAGAGGGCTTTCTGTAATTATTTAGGCAATATAAAAATTCTTGTGTACCGCGTAGCAAATACTTAATGTTATTAAACTTTAAAATATGTATTACTGTCTGTTTATGTAACTCATTAACCCTAAGGTGAACAGGAAAAAACCATGGGTGCTGCTTTTTTTAATGAATGTGATTAATGCAAAAAGCTTATCTCAAAACTTCTTTCGAATTTTAATGTAAAAAATAATTACATGAGAAGAATTTTGTATGTTTTCGTTAATAAAAATTGTAGGTTAAAATTGTATGATCGAATGGTACATTTAAACGTTAAAAATCGCGTGCTAAAAGCAACTGCACTTTTCTCACTTTACTTATATTTCTGTCCCTTTTTAGGTATAAACATCTCGAAATTAATCGTTTTTTTCCTGTGTTAACCTTTGATGTATTGAACGGTGTTAAATACAACAACGACATTAAAAAAAGGTTATTTCATTTGCAAAATGTCTTCATAGGTATGACACTAATTGTATAAGGCGAGAATTTTTTATAGAATATATTATAAGGTCAAGATTCAGATGCTTGTTATCTAATCAAAGGAGTTAAACATAATTTTTCATAGGAACTAATATTTGGTTATCGTCTGGTTCAAGATCCGGGTTCTCTTGATGCGACTCGTGGGAACTTGAGTTTGCAAAGACACTGCCAGAAGAAATAAACTTTTTAATGTAACATATGACTTATTAAATCAGAGAGTATTTATAAATTATGTTTTGATTAAGACTATTTAGATCCTTTGTTTTGAGAATCTAAAAATTACTATCGTTACATTTAAGTAAACCTTATTGCACTAACAGCTGCTTTTAAATTCATTCTCATGCCTTAAAATCGACTCGAAGGCTTATTTAATTGGATAAGAAATGACATTTGTTTGAGAACGCTGAATGAAGCTAGCCTAGAACAACTTCGTCAATAGATTAATATACTAGTTTTATGACTTAATGTTTGAAGTAATAGCCTGGACAAGTAATTTCGACCGAATTTATTAACAACTTAAAAACTTGAAATTACTTCAATCTACTATAGACATCCTTTTAGCTCAACATATTAAATCTGAGAGAAAATTAGTTTGATGTTGTTGTAACCGAGTCGTGTGATAGATATTACGTGTAAAAAATATTTTTCTTTGTTTTAAGTTTAATCCGAAGTTATCTTTTGACTTAAAAATTATTAGCATCAAAGGCTATCGTTTTTAATGTTAATAATTTAATATACCCCAGTTTCCAAATCGATGTGGTGGACATACGTATAATGCAGACGAAGCATACGTATTGTTTAATATAGACACCTAGAGTAATGTCTAGAGGTCAATATTAGATATATAGAATATAAATTCAGAGTTTTTTTCGCTCGATTTATTTTGCTCCATTTGGCTACTAAAAATACAATGTCATAGAATAATAATTCTATAAAAATAATAATTCTATAATAATAATCTATAAAACTCTGAATTTGTTTTGTTCCTTTAACGGTGAATGAACAGTTCATGTCTGTCATCATTCTACAATCATAAAAATATCCATTTAACCAGAGTGGTAAAAAAATCGCTTTGATAATCTTCTCCCGACCGATAAATCCTCTTTATTATAATATTATCATGATTAAGATTATTAACTTTGTAGTGCAACTGATTTTTTAAATGATACGGACGTAGAAGGAAGACTAACATTTGCTTAATTTATGTGGATAATATAGCCCTAGTATATAATATAATATATCAATTAATGTGGTGATATTCATAAGCTTCAAACCAAAAATGGTCCTTCCTCAACAGTGTAAATTGTTAGGGAATGGATTATTTAAAAAAAACACATTATCAAAGAATAATAACCGCAACTTCTTCCATATAAATTAATTATCTATGCTAAAGATGCTGGAAGGCATTGGAAAGAAAGTAAAGCACCGCATGTGGTGGAAGGTATTATAAATGGTTGGCGCATAAATATCTTAATGCTTCTGAAAATGAATATTAACGAAGACTATCGTTGAATTCTTTTATGTATGGTTATCGCCGAAGCTTTTTCTCGATAGTATGAAAATTGAAAAACTATAAAGTAAATTATAAAATTTCTATCACGATAATTATTGTTTAAATGATTAAAACCACGATCTGATCATGAAATGCTAAATTTATAAACTTCATTAACAGTCAACCATTTTTTTCTAAAGTTGTACCTATGATTTTTATGTTTTCTGCTCTATTTGATAAATAACGATATGGCAGATACATCTCCTTTTAGGATAGGGTTAGTTACTAGTATATAGGTCTATATATTGTTCCTTTTCGCATGTTTATTTAAAATACTTCTCTTCCTTTAACGAACGACGGACCTTAAAGCAGATGTTATGTCACTGTACCCAGGTCACTAATATAAAGCATATTTTACTAGCGAACAATAAGGCAATGTAATTGTGTGGTTACAAAAGACCACACGGACTTTATTTTTATGGTAAAATTCCGAGTCGAAGTTCAAGGCGAGGGATTTGGGCCTGTACCAGTTTATACGCGCGTATGACATTATCATCGCCTTCGGATATTTCTTCAAGTAAGAGTAAGCTAACGACCTTTCAAGTTATACAAGGATATACTTTCACTGAGGCATTCAGTGCCAAGATGAACAAGCCTTTTATGGTTATTTTTAAATTTTTTAGCATCGGCATTTGCATTAATAAATGACAAGTCAAGAGTGTTTATAGTTGTTTTTGTGAACTAATTAAAGTTCTGCTAATTAAATACAGGACAAGAGTTGTATGTTTTTTATCTAAACACCCCATGTATCCTTTTTATTTGGTTTTATGCCAATTTTGATATGAACAAAGAAGTACAAAATACGCTTAGGAGCTAGTTGGTCGACTTAGTTTTAATTGGTTTTAGAAAATTATCTGTATTATATATTGCCTATGCGACAATTATTACTATATCGGGAGTATGCAATTATTTAAGAAATAAACACTTGAATCACAATAAAAACGTTCCAATAGTCATACAAAATAATCTACCTGTGTGCGAATAACGAAAGAAAGTTAAATATGAAGAAAGAATTAAATTATACGAGAACCTCAAGTATTTCTGTCGCTGATTTTATCTGTGACCTTCCCGCATACTCATTAAACCGAAGAATAAATTAGAATCTAAGTGCCACTAAAATTACATATTCCGCTTAAAAATTATTGGCAATAAATCATCTAACATAAAACAGCTATAGCTTATTTGGAATAAATACACCAATAAATGGGTAAATTATGATGATGGTCGAATTTAAAAAAAAACACAGTGTGGGTTATAGTTACATAGTCTCTAGTAATAATTCTGTAGTCAAGGTCAGACTGAAGAAGAATGTGACTAAGGGAAACCTGTCATAAATATTGATATAAAGGGGTAGAGGTAGGTGCTGCTATCGCAAATGCGAAATGATCTAGGTTTTGCTGTAGCAAGAGTTTTAAGGAATGCTCTACTCTTTCTTGAAATTTAGTTAACTAAAGTACAGATGGCTACTTGCTTTCCTCCCAATAGTGAAGTATCCTTTGAAGTTTTGCTCGACACTAAAGAAGGCGATGTTACAGTATATACAAATGTCTTAAAAATTCTATCTATTCTATCTGTTATGAATACTGAACTTTTAAAAACTTACGCATTTACATAGGAATGCTATCACTCTCACTTCTGAGACATATATACTTATATAATTTATTAACAATAATTTACTATACTATTCTGCATTGATTTCAATCCAGCATAGTATAATTAATTTTTCACATAGCAACACTGTAATTTTTATATTCTGATTAGAAGGTCCTTAACGGTTTTGTAGATGACTGTGGATATTTTTTTCTCAAACAAGTGCTAACGCAAACAATTCTGAATTGCGGTTGATTTAAAGACGGAATTTCCTTGTATATTTCAATATCACGAATCCTGGTAAGACACATTTATAATTACGTAAATTATTTGTTACTTGTACGTACGTATTTTGTTTATATATAATATATAACAGAAAAATATTAATTTTTTAAAAAAATATCACGTTCTATGGGCGCCTTGATAATTATTAAACACAAATGAAAATATTAATTTGTATAATTGAAAAGATTGATGTTTTCGTTCTTAACGAACTTCTTTTAATTATAGATATTTTTATAGTTAAATGAACGTATTTCCATTGGAAGCAGACAGTTTGTTTGTCTCTGTTAGTGACTTAACCGAACAGTCGTAGAACTCGGTAGAAGTTAAGATGGTAGGACTTCGAACAAGTTATTAAAAATGTCGACATCCAAAGTTGAAATCAGGCGTAAGTGTGACCACACGCCGCTGTAAGTAATATTTATTGTAAATAAAATACTGATAGTTACTATTTTTTTTATATAAATTAGAAAGAAACGTTCCTACTTCTTAATACTTCTAAAGTATTATTTTCTTCGAGAGCGTTGTGTTTTATGGAATATGCTAGTGCCGTGTTGAAAACGCTTTAATTTTTATTTATCTCTCACATTATCGCCGCTTGCAATAGTTGCCCTTGGCCTAGAATCATACAAAGAGGAATTATTTAACATATATATTTAATACAAATATGCGACATATGTAGAAATGTCTAAAAATTCATATATAACGAAAATCGATTATTTATTTTTCGGCTTATTAATTATTATTCAGCTATTATATAGGTCGATTGATAATAGGTGTAAAAACTTTAAAGAGATGAATGTACCGCCCGTCACTTATTTGGACTTTTTTATCATAATTTTATGAGTAATTGTGTAAATAAAGAATAAAACACTTTTTTTGTTATTCTATTACTTTTAAGCCACATATTTCTTTACTTGAGATTTGGTAATTAATTTACAATACGAAAATGAATAAAGTTTCGAGTAAAGGCATTTTTTTTTATTATATGACTGAAATCTTTGTTTTTTTTTAACAGCCACACATGAATTGACAGGAATTGAACTTTACATTCACACCTTTAAAGATTTTACACTTATTGCGAATCAACCTATTGATGGAATGATTTTTTATGTCCGTAAAAAATCATTACTATCCTATCTCAACGAATCTACAAAGTTCATATCTTTCCGTGTATTTTAAAGCTAATAATTTAAGATACCCCAGAAACAGGTTGCGTTTTAATTTCGTTTAACTTTTTAGGTATAAATTATAGTGTCTTTATTCATGATCATAATGTCTAAAAAGTATTTACTAAAGTAAAAAAAAGCGTTTTATCTTTGTAATTTTTATACCTCGTCGTCTCTTTTAGCCGTTTATGTTAATAAACATTAGTTGACAATTGGAAAATAACTCAAATTGGTTATTATACCAATACAAAAATGCAAACCTTTAGTAATTTTTACTAGTTTTAATTTTAAACTAACCGATACTGTGATTTGATTGTTTTTATGTAAAGATAAAATAAGCTTCCGAGACATTCGATTGTAGATTACATTGAGTTATTTTAACAAAAAAATATTTATAACAGATTCTCAATATCGTTGATGTAATCTTTTAAAGTTATCAGTTCTTCACCGAAGCCGACCAGCGGGACTTAAATGGCAACAAAACATTAAATCTTCCAGTTTTTTTTAAGTGCGCTCGTAGAATCAATATTCACTTTGTTCATAAGTCCGCCTCGGAACGATGCGGTAACTAACCGGTTCATACATTTTATGAAGCATCTACTCGTATTTGTACATCGAACTGTTTTCTTTTCAATTAATAACATTTGTGCGATGACCGCTTAATTATAATACGAAACTACATTCGAGACTTCCGCCTCAATATTATACCTTTTATAATATTTGTATAAGGATGTACGTTTGCTAGTCGATAGCGAAGCTGATAATAATAAGTAAAATTTTAATAATGTTTTGAATAGATTATATTCGCACAAGTTCGTTATAATCCATTTAATAAAATCACGTTTACATGAACACGTTGTTTAGAGTTGATGTAAACTTTCCGATTTTTGTGCCCCTTTTCAGAATACCTTTAACATGAGTAAGTGGGTGCATTCGTGTTGCATAACTACATGCCGGTGGTAGTTCAGTTTCTTTTTATTTGCTGTAGTGATATCTAACCTGACGACCAGGCAACAGAGACCTACCATCATAAAGCAAAGAACGTTCATCTAATGGCTTTAGTTAGGACGTTGTACACTACACAGTATTGTACCTCGCTATATGTTACAGCTCCAGTAGATACCGATTAATGATAATTTTTTTTTATTATTGAACCATACAAATAAATAAAATTTTACCGACTATATGTTCCTATATACATCTTTATCCATGTATAAATCCATGGTTAAAATAACCAGGCTTTTACAGATGACCACATAGTTATAGAGTGGTTTGATTTAAGGGTTCAGGAAACGATTTCTGGTCCTCTGTATATAAGGCAAGCGTTTACGTCACGGTGGCATTTAATTTAAACATGCCATGTAATGTAAGAAAGTGGGAAGTGCCATTACTTTTTTCTGCTTATTTAAGTTTATGGTTTTAAAGAAACATACATTATGCTGTGTACTCGACTTCAAGGTTAATATAAAAGGAAGTTGAATGACTGTTCCTTTTAAATTTTCGTTTGTACTTTATAATTAAATAGAAAAAAGCAAAATTGTAGCAAAAATGTGTTTTATGTATATATCTTGTATTTTAAATAGTAATTCTGAACGTACCTTCTGAAAATGCCTGTTCCTTTATACTTATGCCGTCATAATTGTCTATTTAAGAATATTACACAAACTATGCTTAATTTAGAGATCCATGGTTTAATAGTGTAGTTACTGAAATTAAAGCTGAGTCAAGTTGCGGGTTTTTTAAAGTATGCTGGATAATTGACGACCTAAAGGTCTTTTTTATTTAACAAAGCTATAAAACGAGTTCGATGTACATCTAATTGATACGCTGACCCATAATTACGTGGCGCTAGTTAGGATCATAAACATTACCGTATTGTGGCCATTGCCTACAAAGTCACATAAGTTGTTAAACGAAAAAGCTAAATTTGAATATTATATCCACCAGCCCCTCCTACTATGTCGAGGAGTATTGACATATTGAAAATACTTCATGAAATATATACATAAACATAACATGTAACTTAAAAAAAAATTTAAAAACACATTATGAAAGAAATTTTGACAAGCTACATATTAACATTAGATTAAACCCTATTATCTTTTGTGCTAACTAAGAACGCTTGGACGATTTTGTAGGAATAAATTGTATTTCGTTTACGACGTCCTTATTATATACGATGTTTACTTTTAACATATAAAGAGAGTCAAAGATTTTTTACATTTTATATTTTAATTTTTAATTGGGTAAAAATGATTTCGTTACGTATGTATAAGCAAACGCAACTTTTTCCAATTTGAAAAACTGGCTTATAACGTATCATTGACTAATGGATAGAGAAATAATTTACTTTGCTTTTCATGCTATATTGCATGTAACAAATTTTTATTAAAATATATTATTAGTATGATAAACGGAATCAGTTCAGCATAAATCGATAACCCTGTCAAATGTTATTCAACAAAATTGAAGTTTCTTACCACACTCCTAACTTGTAAATAAACCAAGGTATATAATGTCATAATTTATTTTGAGCATTATTGGTTTATTTTAAATTCTCGATACTTACTGCAATAGAACAATTTGGTGCCTAGTACAACATTCTAACACCAGATTGTTATGGGTATCGTATCACTTACCATCAGGTTACATATTTCGTCTTTTCGACAAATAATCATAATATGTAAATTTACAGTAAAAACTTTGCATGCAAATAGATGCGCTGGAATGCTTGCTAGTAAATAACAAGTGGTCCATATTTATCAACGTAATCAGTTTATTTCCACTCCTACTCCCCCGTATCCCGCTTTTCGATGTTCGTTAAAATTTATGGCAAGCTCGTCCAGGAACACTCTATCCGTATCAATAAATTTACCACCAATAAAATTTACTGCGGCGAATGTCGAAACTCGTAATAAATTCATCTACCAATGTTTCATTTCGAAATATTTACATGACCAAACAGTAAATAGTATTCCAAATCCATGTTAATAAACATACATAAACGAGACGCAGTGTTGGAGGATCCTCCACAAGATAGACCGAAGATCTGGTGAAGGCAGGGAGAATGAGCATTCGTAACAAAATTATAATTATTAATTATATTTTTTCAACCTCTCTGTGCTTACCAACTTACTAGAATGTTATACACAGAAACTTTTATCTAGCCTTACATAAAACTTGAACAGTTGTATAATTTTGTTAAAGGAACAAACAGGGTTAGTTTGTTTCTTAATAAACAAAAAAAATAATAAATTCATAACTAGATATGTAATTTAATTCACTCTCTGTATGTATGTTTATATATAATTAGATATGACTCAGATGACTCAGTTTGAAAGACGACCAATTGCTCTGTACGTCTCGAAGAGACGCGGGATTGATCCCTAGTGAAAAGCTTCTGATTAAAGAAAATATCGTTAGTAAGTCATATTCCGTGAACAGCAGCTTTTCTGAATATGTGACACCCGCAAATAAATCCTTGCAGTAAAAACATTAAGTGGTCTGTTTATTATTATAACAACCATAACAGTATCCGTTATTCCTTTAGTAATCTCCCGAAAGACAATATAACTTTGTATAGTTACACGTACAGTACGGAAAAGAAATATTGCAATAGTCAATCGGGCGATTATTGTGAATAATGTACGAACAACGTGTATTTTCAATAAAATCATTTATTAATAATGGGAAACAATATATGAATAATTATCATGATCTAATATTAAGTGAAATGAATACCAGAGCTTATATTACAGGATGATGATATTCCATGAAAATTATTAAGAACAAGTCAAGCTGTTAATTTATTTCCGGTTATGTACAGTAATTAAGAAGCACGCAATAATTGGCCTCATTACAGAGGCGCTCTTAATTGTACAAATCGTCAAGGTAGTAGTAAGTAAGTAGTAAAATAGTTAACGCTTATGTTTAAACATGGATTTGGAATCAACTTAGGGGACTACATTGTGTAACCAATCTAAAACTTGTTATAAAATGGCAATTTCTTTAGAAGTCGTGTAAAACTTGATAACTATCTGTTTATCCGCAATTCCATTTTCGCTTTTAAATCTATGTATCTAAGGTATGTATGAATGTATACAAAATCATTACTTCCTAACGACGCATCGAAGTAATTTTGAAAAAAACATCTGATTTGCAAATAAGGTTGACTTTTTTTGCAGAAACCATCCCTTTCATTCATAACGTAGCTATATTGCTAAAAATCGACTTGTAGGAGGAAACTTAATCTTGTTTGTAAAATGCATTACTTATGAGTAAAAAAAGCAATCCAAAGTAAGAGACAACTTTGTTTAAAATATAATAAATAAATATCTTTGTACAATTCACACGCTTACAGCTACACGCAGGTAGCTGATAGACTATTTAATTACATTTTGTAAATATATACATGTCATACACAGAGAATACTCGGAACAAATATTGTTCGTGGCGGGAATCGAAGCCACGACCTCTTACTCAGTAGTCAGGTACACTACCAAGGAGTGATTCGGTCAGTCAAGTTTGTTTATCAGTGGACATCGTATTATATATTATAATAACCGTGTATGTATCCTCATCTATACAATACACATAGTGTTAGTTCTGGTGGATGATAAACTGACTGGCTATAACTTGGGCCTTATTAAATCGTTTGAATCCTTTTGAACCTTAAATTTTTCTTTAAAATTTTTGTCTCAGATATAATTTATGTTATTACCAATCATGTCTTCACGGGATTTGGTAATATATTAAATTACCTTTTGGTAATTATCTTGTAATTTATTCTTAAAGCGGACGTTTCTGGTATTTCCGCCAAACTAGTTTAGTGTCCGGGTTGACGGGTCCTTTATTTGACTTCGCTTGAACTAAAAGCAAAAGCGGCAAAATAGAATTCCAGTGTTTGAGTAAAATACCTTTTGTGAATGTTCTTAAATATTTTACTTTACGAAGTTGAATTACTCTAGCAATAAACTACTAATTACCAACCCTCCACACCAAACTATTTGAACAGTATTATTTGGTATCAATAATTAGAGCAGCGGTGATACATATTCATACGGTCTACAGTTTGAGAGTTCTGTCAGCAGTAAGAAAAGTCGCTCTGTTGTAATAGGAAAAGTAAAAAAAAAACAATGAATTTTTAACAATAATTACTGAATAATCATACAAAACTTGTCATTAATAATAACATAATGCATGCAAACATGAAAAAAACAATGTGTTAATCGGCCTTCGGAGGTGGTTCCGCATTAGATCAAATCCTTTTATTCTACGAAAGAAAAAAAACCGTTTATAACGCAAAAAAAAATCTGGGCGCGTTTGTTAAACGTTTATTAACAAGACGCAAAGCAACATTTTTACACATACATGTGATATGTGCGTAGTTTACTGCATAGTCGATTTTCAATATAAATATAAAACGTACAGCTATAATATAGACTGTAATATAAAATATATTTAAATATGTCGACCGTCTAGACAGATACCACAGAGGTTTCAAACGTTCTCTGTTCCGGTTTGAAGGGCGTATGTTATGTCTTATAACATAAGCATATAGTGTAGTAGTCTTAACTAGAGCCAGATTATTGTAGGTAAGTGTATAAATTAGCACTGGTAAACGTCTTGCTTGTCTTCCCGTTTTATGTGATCAAATAATTAAAGCCATTATCAATAGTCAATCAGTCAGATTCTTCGCTTTATTTCATGCCGTCAAATTATTGATGTCACCTTGCTCACTAAGCCTTTATGACGGAATCGTTCTAAAAATAGTGTAAACGGAAACTAGCAGGGCGCAACACCTGTGCGTGGTATAAAATATTAATATACTCAAGAAAACAATAACTTACCGACTTATATAAAAAAGTTTTCAAAATATTTATAAATAAATGGTGGTTTACAAACAAAAAGGACAGACGCTTATTTTTAAATACAGGTTTTTTAAGAAAACGTTTTGCATTAAGAAAAATCTTGAATATACACATTACAACAGATACCTTATAAACATTAGAAATTGTCTAAACAGATCCCATAACAGGTTCAAAGATCAATACAAAAATATACTTGGATCCGTCTGAAGATCTTCGAGAAAAGCCTGTTATACTTCTATTATTATTAATGCAATTTTACAGATAGTCTAGAAACAATTATGACTCATTACTTCGGGTAATTTCTAATTTTTAGGGATTTTTCGAAGATAAGAACCCTGTTCAGGCCGGTCGTCTGTCCGTCCGGTCCATGCGTCCGGGTTTGACATGTTTATCGTGTTTTCGATATTTTGTTGTGACATCATTGAAACAGCAAAGCAAGATATATTTTTTACATTAAAATGTACGTGTGGGTTAAGATAGTTAAGGAAATTGTTAATGATGAAGCGTTCACACCTGACATAAAATGGTCATCCGAAATCCCAATTCTTTACCCGGATTGACAGAATCCTCTTCATTTTTCTGACAGTAGTGTCAATCATAGTGCGATTTCAAAAATAGAAGTAATTTTTCCAAAAAGGTCGTCAGCAGAAAAGGCTGAGTTTTCATATGATAACCAATCTATGTATATATATATAAAAGAAAGACGTGTTTGTTACATCACTTATAACTCGAGATCTGCAGAAACGATTTTCATGATTTTTGTGTCTTTGGATTTGTCTCCGTCGGGAATAGCAGAATACATAAAAAAATTAAAAAAATCCTTAAAAAATCTAAAAATAACACTTTTTATATTCCCATACAACAGATTCGTTAGAATATTTAAAAGTCAATTGGAACTTTAATACCATAACATAAAGTGTACGTTAGTATCGTAGCAATAAATAATATAGATTGAAATAAATCGCTGCAACGTCATCGATATCGATTTTTTCAAAATTAACATCTTTATATATAAAAGAGAGTCGTGTTAGTTAATGTTAACGAACAACTTAACCGATTTTCATGATTTTGGTGTTTTTGGGTTAGTTTTCGTCGGGAATAAGCTACAGGGTATTAATTTTTGCTTCATCGGCTTAAAAATTCCAAAATCTGTTTGTGTCCAGGGGAGACATTTAGATAGAAAAAGTCGTCGGTTCGAGTTGTAACACGTATCCATTTTTTCGGAAAAATCAGACGAATAAAAATGTTTCTACAAGTTTTTCGCTAGTTTTGATTGTTTGTTCGATTTCGATGTTGTCGAGTTTTAATTAAGAACGCTTGAGACTCGTTTTTGACATTTTGTTGTGAGTACATCATTCAAATAGCAAAGAGGATCTATATGTCTATAAAAATTAAATTGTAGGAATTATTCATGATTACAATCTATCGTAATTCAGTTAATATTATTTATAAAATAACATTTAGGACTCTATTTGTTATTTTCATTTATTTATTACTATACTACCGGACTGCCAAACTTTGTTACGCCAAACAGTCAATGAATGAGTAGATTCAGGATTTTAAGATTTTTTTTAATGAATTTAGTGATTTTTATGTTTTTGTATTGTCATCGTCGGGAATAGGATAATAAATATTAATAATATGATATTAGATCAAATAATAAAGTTCGATAAATTCCATGTATTTAATTGTACTGATATAATAAAAAAAGTGGTTTAATTTTGTGTTTATTTTAAAATCCTTAATCTGCCCATTCATTGACTGTTAGGCGGAACAAAGTTCGCCAGGACCGCTAGTTAAATAATAAAATAAATAACTACCCCCCATCTCGTACAAGAATTTATTATGAATTATTAATTTAAATTACGAACAAAATTTATTTTATATTATGAGATAATGAGAGATTATGACATTACCATGCTGATAAAGAAAATATCTGAGGGTAACATAAAAGTAAAAATGGCAACATACAAACGACCACAAAAAATTTATTTCGACTTTAAATATGTGGTATGGTTTTAATATGAATATTTATCTTTATCGTCGAACCTCAAATATTAGTGCGTTATTGGACTCATAGATGTCGGCACTAAAAGTCTAAAGATTAAATGAATATTGTTAATGGTACTTCGATCGATGTTGTTGTGACTATCTTAGTAAGTTACCGGTAGATGACGCTTATAAGAAAAAAACGTGTCTTTCAATATATCACCAGATGGGATTAACTGTTACAATAACGTGATAACGCTTTGATATTTAATTTTATAAGAGAGTAAAAAAAATATTAGAGCAGTGTAAATGATGTAAAAAAATTCAAAAAACAAGCAATCATTAATATGTAACATTGTCGAAACATTCACATAAGTTATTTAATGAGACAATGAGTAATTCTTTTTAATGAAAAAGTGTTATTCGGATCTACAAATTAGTATTACAATATTTAAATTGAAGTGGGGAAGGTGATTAGGGAAAAACACCTATGGGCCTGGTTCAAATTGATCAGTTTTTACCAAGAGCCAATGTGCATGAAATCAGCGTGTAAAGTGGGATTAAGCCGGGTGGTGATTCGCGGGGTGGATCCGGGCGTGCGGACGTCAGAACAGAGTACTCTTACGTGAACTACAGTCGGCAGTCGCGTGTGCAACTTCGACTGATACACACGATGCCAGCGCACGCGCACGCGCACGCGCTTGCTGCCGCGTTACTATGCCTCTTCGCCGGCCAATTCGCCGCTAGCGCCGGCGCCAGCGTCGGTGCCAGTGCCAGCGTCGGCGCCAGCGCCAGTGTCAGCGCCAGCGCCGACGTCACTGCCAGCGTCGACGCCAGCGCCGGCGCCGACGCCAGCTCCAGCGTCGACGCCAGCTCCAGCGTCGACCCCAGCGCCAACGACCGCGCACGCTGCACCATGCGTAGAGAAATAACTCCATGCTCATGCCATCGGGAGGACACCGGCACCGGCACCCTCCTCGTCGTCTGCGAGCGCGTCAGAACATATCAAGACATAGCCCGTGCCCTTGTGAACAAATTCAGCCCCGAGACGAAAATCGGACTCGACATCTCCAACTCCCAGTTGCGAGATTTCGATCACCACAGCTTCCGCGACCTCGGCCTGTCCATCACGCGGCTCAAGCTTAACTTCGACAACCTAAGGCAAGTAAAAACCTACGCCAATGCTCCTTAACAGTGTTGTACGTTATGTTAAAATAAACAGTTTATGATAGTGAAAGGGTCTGTGACGATGCCGATCAGGATCGAGTTATTATCGCAACAGTGGGCGATGCCCTCCCCGGACGGTTGCTGATCTCTAGCGTCGACCGCAACAAAAAATAAGTTTTTTAACTCTTTAACTAGGTGTTTTTTTTTGTTTTTTCTCAAGAACCATTTTGTTATTTTACATATACATAAACATGCTTGTTTGTAATACTTGAATCATTGTCTTGAATTTCTTCCTAGGTAAACAATCTTTAACAGGACATCAATTATTTCGCCCATGACCTGTCCACCGACCCTTATTGGCCACGTAATTGTCCCGTTAGATTTTTGTCAACTCGATCATATGGAAATACCTACAAATATCTCAATAAACATCAATTTAACCCTTCGGGGCATACGATGCATACATTATTTTTTAATTTATTATGACTCATCTAAAACATTCAAGTATGTTCTTGTTCACGTTTTCGTCAAATGCTTGCAGTTGTTATTCTCTCATTATCAAGGGTCAAAGTCGCGCTGAAATCAGGATTTACAATTCGACGAAATACTTTTATGTGATAGATTCTACTTGTACATCAACTTTAGTGACCATATATGTGTTTCTTTATTTAATATTATTAGACTTAGAAAATGAATTATAACTACATATGGGGATCTCATCATGGAGGAGCGATGCTTTGCCGGGTTATCGCGGGTCACTTCTAAAGCAGTAAAATTGAATGATATCACATTGGACGCGTCGATTCATTATATTTACCCATTAACGGTGCATTAACAAATTACAGTGGTTAATTTTAAGTTGTTGTATTAATATATGGAAGCTGTAATTTGTGATAAAAATGTCAACTTACATCATAATTTTTAATGACCTTTAGAAGAAAATACATGCAAAATGTTACTAAAAATCTATATCAGGTATTTATTCTGTTTATGCAATAAAAAACCAGGCAGGCTTTTAGTTACATTAACCGAAAAAACAAACACAAAATACTTAATATTTTGTGTTCGTTTCGCGCGACCCTCAAACCGTCGGGTATCTTGACTTAGTTCTGCCATTTTGATTAATCTTATCAAATGTTTATTCGTTATTCAATAAATATCAAAAACTTCGTATGTATATTACAGTATAATCAATCCGTACAAAAATTACAAGTTTATGACACAATTGAAATAATATCTAGTGTTATATTACGCGTATTATACGCGACAATAATTAATTATTTATAAAATTCCACGACTTATATTACGTGTGCTTATTGTGTGCGTTGTAACTAATGTTCATATTCTCTCAATATTACATATTAACATAATTATTTATAAATAGTTTAATTGCGTTTTGATTTGGTATTATGATACTGGTGATGATAACTATAGAGAACACTTAATATTTATTTGAGAGAGCACGTATTAATATTGCTATATCCAGAAGAAATTATTTGTATTCATTTGCTAACAGACAGGCTGAAAGAATAAACAATTTGCTACACACTGTGTTAAATTGTTTCTTGGTAACAATAGCATATTCTGTATATATAAACTATTCTAGTTTAATTTTGTTCCGATATCTAGCACTATTGTTGATCGATAATCCGTGACAATATCGTCAAGGTTAACAAAACCCATACACGTAGGCTGTTATAGGCTGTGGGAAGTATTCGGGCTACACATCAATTTGCCAATTTAATTTTATAAAAAAAATATTGAAAGTAGGCCAAAGCCACGCGTTTTGTCTACTTTTATTACAAACTCCTAAATAGTAGTAGAAGGTATTGAGCAAGAATTAAAGAAGAATAACGGTTTCATGGATTTATAAAATAATTAACTAATTTATTTTCGGCATATTCTGTGTAACTAGCAAGCTTTTAAATTTGTGAGGAGTATTTTAAGTGTTAGATAATTATGGTAAGAATGGCAAGAAGTAAAAAAAAATATTAACATGTTTAAAATCGATGTTCGTTATGAGCTCTGTGCATGAGAGTTACTCCGCAGTGAGCAGCGGTAAAAATAAATATTATTTGAATTGATTGAAAATTATATTAATGAAATCGAAGCGATCATTAAACTGAGTAATGTCGTGAATTCAGAAAATCTCTGTTATAAAACTTTTGCCAGTGGTTGTGTTCGCTTTTCCAAACCGCTTCGAAAGAATTTGACGTTTTATCAAGGATTGAGCATGTTTTTTATATAACGATCTAATCAAATAGGGAGGACATTTGCTTGATGGGAAGTGTAAGATGTTTGCCAATAACAATGCCGGTAATTTACAATCCAAGTAGCCAGTGATAACCGTGACCATTGCCTTGAGACTTAATTAAAAAATTTAGTTACCCGTATACAACGGCAGTATTTATCCATCACTAATGACATATTACGGGAATGTCTTTTATTCTAAATAAAATGTCACCTTCACGCATTTCTTTTTGATATCATTCCGAGAATTTGCTTAACATTGAACATTATCAGCAATTGGTAATATTAAACAATTCGTAACTACATTGAGCCATAGTATATTTGAGAGATGTGTATGTGCACATATTCATTTATTTAGCTTTGGTGTATAAAAGTAAATTACGTTTTTATGGAATTCACACACATATGACACATTCATTTGGGGAATCCTATCGGGAATGTAATTCACTGTTTAAAAAAAATTAAATACGCAACCGTTGATAAGAAATAGGGAAAGATTTGGATTTGGTATTTTTTGTTAATCTTCCTATCTATCAACAATACATTTTAGCTCAAATTTTTGCTACAGGCTCTCCTTCTTCTTAAGTTGACTGGAAGTCATTCATTATTACCATACATGCATCATTGAAGCTAAAACTTAGTCTATGGTTGTTAAACCTATAGTTACAGCAGTACAATTTCTATTCCAATTATACAACTATGTTCCGGTTTGAGGTACAGTGAAATTACCTGGTTGGTCTTGTAAAATATCATCTCGCGTTGCAAAGTTTTAACTTTGTACAGGAGTTTATATAGCGTATTTAATATATTACCGTAAGTGAGAGTATAAAATGATCATAGGATGAACCGTAATTTTCATAAAACTATTCAATAATGATTGTACAAACTTTAATCCTCCCTATTCTTGACTATGGTGATGTGTGTTATTTCGAACTGAATACAGAAATCCTTAAAAAGTACGACCGGTACTAAATAACTGCATTCGATTCATATTTAACCTTCGTAAGTTTGATCATGTATTCACTTTCCGTACACAATTAAAATGGTTACCAATTCGACAGCAGCGTAGTGTGCGTGCTCTCAATACCCTATTCCCTATCTCAACATCTCCTAAATCACTATCCTATCTTGCTTCCTGTTTTAAGTACCTAGGCTCTAACCACGACAAAGATCTTCGCTCATCTAACAACCCACTCCTTTGTGTCATACGCACACCTCCGACGTTGTTCACTCCTTCTCTATTCAATCAATTCTTCTTATTCGATATCAGAACAGTAACCAATCGGTGTAATTTCAAGTATAAAGTACGGGGACTACTTCTCAAAGAAATTAGGGCTGAGTCTTCTTAGAGTATTTTTCTACATTGGTTTAATAATTCGTTTGTATTATGTGTATCAGTATATTTCAAAATGATTTATGTATTACATTTAAATATATAGGTATTGTGTATATTTATGTATTATGTGCGTATGTATATATAATTCTGTACACCTGTATATTTTATTTGTATCTATGTACATGTTTCAGCCCTTTTATTTGTTAGTTTCTTTTTATCTTTTTCGTTATTGCACTTACCTCATAACTTCTCTGCATCACTCAAGGTAGACTTGAGGATAATGCTAATGGCATCAAGTCCACCTTATTTATACACGACCTGTACAAAGTTTAGATAAAGTACAAATAGTGTCCATCGTTAATAAAATGCACAATTATTATGACTAAATAACTTTTGAAATGATGTACTTGGAAATGTCCATATTAAGGCGTATTTGATAAACATGTCATAATTAATGGAAATAATATACACGTTTCTGAATAAAATAGCGGATTTTCTTTTAACTAAGAATTATTACCGCCGTTTAACGGTCCAACTTTACCCTTCTTAATGCCAATATATAAGTCAACTTTGAAATTTTAAGTTTTAATCTCTAAGTTAAAACCATATAGCGTTTATTTGAAGCTATCGTATGTAAGTTTAACAAAATTTCTTCCACACAGCAAACCTTTGGTTAGTGAAGGCGGTCAAAGAGCCCGTTGGTCGAGCCGAACGATCTGTAATTGTCGTTCTGGCATGGGCCAAAGGGTAATTAAATTAAAAAACGAGTCCAATTAAACGAAGAGCGCTTGCCGGGCCATACGAGATTGTCTGCGTGCTTCACGTTACACCGCGGTCCTCGCGAAAAAATGCAAATGCCGCCTTAAATATTAATAGATACATAAAATACATACTTTCTTTTCATTATCATACTTCTTATTTCTCATACTCCAACATATATTTATTTCTTACATGATAAAAATGCCATAGTTAAACCTTGTGTCCCGTAGAAACCGTCTGTTGGAGAAGTCATTATTTTATTTGTGATGATTAATAAATTTTCTTAAATTGATTCTCTATAAATCTGGAAGGGTTGCATTCACTAACCTTAACTTTGAATTAGTTTTCATAATTTTCATGTCAAATTATAGTTGCCTATGTATGTTTCTACTACTATAATCTCAAACTATCCTTTGCCCATACAATTTTTTTTCAACGCAAGCTTTTTAATAATTTTTAAATTATATCGTAATATTCCAATAAGTTTACGTAACTTTTACGCAATACACTTACATAATTATGGAGCACAGACCGCAATGTAAACATCGTGTTCATTTACACTATGACGCATTCGATATAGCAACCAATTTATTACATTTCTTCCTTATCACCCTTCATTGTGTATATACACAAGTATGCCTATACCCAACGCAGAGCGAGATACGTATTCACTCTGTTGTTCCTGTGTCCTTAACACTTACGAATGTGCGAAAATGATACATTTATCTATTCAAAACAGCTTCTATTACTTTTTAAATGATTCATCATTTTAATTATCAATTATTCTTTCATATTAATGACTATATGTCCAGTGACTATCAGATATAGATATTTTTTTTATAAAGTAAAATGTATTTCGGGTAAAATAAAATCAACGTTTTTGATTTAAAACAAACGACTCGCTGTGCATATGACGTTTCTTAAAAAAGATGATCGAGAAAATTTAATAATGTATCAAATGCTTTAAAAATTAAACAGACTAATAAGTACAGAATAAAAATAAAATTTATTCATTGGACTCATAACGTCGGAAGTTGAAGTTACCTTAAAGCTTACACGGTAAGCTGTCATTATGTATCAATATTGCTTCAGTATATTTATACTGTGCAGCCAAAACTGGGAAAAACCGGTTTCGAACGATAAACTACATGTCATGAAAACTATTTTCTCTTACTTATAGTGTACTGTTTCGACACAATTTTTCTTTACTATTCTATTATTTTAATATAGAAAATATTATGAAGTTTTGACCGACGAAACCTTCTCTTTGGTGGTATCTCTGATGCCGGAGGCTGTTAATGTAGACACCACCACAGCGCTCATTTCTTATACTAAAAGTTTCGATTATTGCATGCAATTATTCCAAGGGCTAGTTAAATAACAAGGGTTAACAATATTGTTTTGTTAACCCTTGTTATTTAACTAGCCCTTGTATCTAAAACGACGAGCACAACGTAGGACAGTGTTTATGATTCTTTATTTGTTTAGTGTGCTTTGTCTAGTCGTCTGCTCTACAAAATGTTCTTTGTAATCATAGGATGATTAACCCGTTAATAGTTATCGCTGGACAAAGACCTTTCCTGCGCTATACTTTAAAAGATAGTTACTTTCAAACAAAACAAGGGAGAAAGGACAGGATTGCTATCATTATCGTTTAACCTTTCTTCGTATCGTATATCGTTTACATCTATATAATATTTTCAGATTCACCTGTGATTAGAAAACGTGTTTCCATATGTGTGTACTATTCAAAATATATTCATAAGATAGAGCAGTCGATGTAATCTAAATCCACTTCGTGTACAATGATGATTCAAGTCAAACACGAACAAATTTCTTTATAATTCGTTTGGTGCAAGAATGTTGTAATAACTAATTGTTGGTCTTACCAATACAACTTTATCTTTAAAATCAGGTAGTAATCAATATACTCTGCCATTATACTTATCCCGAAACGTTTTTAAATAGTACACTTAACCCGGATGGAAACAGGACACAGAAAGAAGGCGATAAGGCAACGTTATCAACGAATTAAACAGAACAAACGAGTAATTATACAAGGCATGTTTATTATGTAGACGTACCTACAAGTTACAACCAGATATTCTGGTGTTCGTATTTTTAAGATAACAGTTTTAATTTACTTTTATCGATATTACAATTTTCTGTATGATTAATTTCAAGACCTAAATAATGAATTCGAATGCAGGTAGCTTAAAAAAAATTAAACTGGATATGCAGTAAAATTAAAAAAAAAATAATGTAACATGTATGACTGCAGGACTGTGAATGTTCACATCTATGTAGATGCGTCAAACGTTTGGTAATATTCAACTGTAATTCAAAGACCTTCGTACTGTAATACAATTATCGAACGATTGAATTTCATTTAAAGCCATAGTGGCAACAATCTTAAGTAGACTACATTAACACGTATCAATCGATGTCAAGATCTTTATCTAATAGACAATTCGAAAATTTATAGCGTCGATTACGTTCAAAGAACATAATACTTTAAGGAATTAAACAATTCGAATCATCTTCAAATCTACTATATTTCACACAAAGAAGAATTGGCGAAGACATTATTTTTCACTTTACGGAATATAAAGTGTAGTATTACGAAAGCTTTCAAGATTTACTTAATCCAAAGAAAGATTAATTTCCGTTAGGAAAAATAGGTGTGGCTTGTCAGTAACAAGGTGATGGTGGAGTGTATTTTTATATTTGAGTGCAGACCTCTGACGATAGTGAGTTGCACTTTTAGTGAGAGTACGTGCAATCGCTGTTGCACCTTATCTTTCCTATTGACCAATGTATAGTTAAGAGAGGATGAGGGAGGAAGATGACCGAGACACTTACTTCAATGATATCCCACGAAAAGATGGTTGTGCGCAGCTTATGGGTGGCTGGTCTGAATTGTGGGGAGGCCCAAGCCTGAATACAACAAAATCACTGGCGGCATGGCTTTGCCGATGGGTGGTGCCGGCAGCCAGCGGCCGAAGCCTACCACCGCAGTTTGCTGCTCGTTTGGCACTACCCAGGGGACACGTGTAAGGTGTCATGTTTCAAGTATTTCCTAAGAACGTGACCAGCTCCATCCCCTCAATAATAATGTTAAACAAATAAGTTCGTTCTACGATAAGTTTTCATATTCATGTTTGTTTGCTTACTTCAGTAATTCCACTTGCCACAACACCATTTAATCTAGAACACAGTAATATTTGTTCATTGCTGTTTGGCGACATCATCGCCTGTTACTTTTGGTTTTACCTGAAGGGAAAAATTAATAATTGTCAGCGCTTATTTTATACATGTATTTACACATTTGAATTATAATCAAATAAGTAGTTGATAATGGATTGGTACTTAGCGTACGTCTTCCCCGCCTGTGGACGATTCTGCTACAGAAGTGATCAACACTACCACTTTGCATACGCGAAATGCTAATATGTATAGGTACTTTCTGTACTCTATCGCATTGCTTAACTTTGAATCTCTTTTCATAAAATGAGTGGCCTTTAAACTATTAATAAAGTAAAGTGTTTACAAAGTTTTACGTTAAAAGATATGTCACTCTTCTCTCTTGTATGTTTAGAGGTGATAATGGTCATTTAAATCGTATAGACAAATAATTGCGAGAATAGTCATGCATCGAATGCCGTATAATGCATAAGTGTAGTTTAGTAAACACTAAGGCAGGTCAACGTTCCGAGGTTATCATCGGTGCTAGGGCGGCGCCAAACGGTCGCATGGTCGGCTACCGGCCCGGGGGTGTCAGTAGACGTTTCAAATGTCCAATATCTAGCACACACATCAGTAAACATTTCCATCTATAACCCATCAGCTTTCTATGAAAAAATTTAAATATTACGAAAAGTACAGAGGCCCATTTAGTATGTCATAAGTACGGAAACATTAATGCGAACCCCGCTCATGTATTTATAGATTATAATCAGCCTGCTGAAATTATAAGTGAATATGCGAAACGGTATTTAACTTAAAACAGCGGACTGACCTTCCACTGGTTAATGAATTAAAATCTAATAGTGAAATCTGTCTAACCGCACCGATTTGATTTATCTCGAGATATCTATTTATGTATACATATAAAACTTATAATATCATAAAACATGTTGTGCTTTCTTTACATTTATGTCTATTTGTCTTCCATGAAATTAGGATGGGTCATAGATAATAATTATAAATTCATTTACTAGTAGCCATATCATTCAAAGAAAAGATACGTTTTAAAGGACATTAAATATTTAAGAAACAGTAATTTTTAATTTTGGGAAATGCTTTATTACAAAAAACAAAATGGTCAAAATTGCTTTTGAATATTTTATAAATCGCAACTAAAATTTTGTTTGTTTACGTATGGTAACTTTTAAATTACTCTCAAATCAAGTTAGATCTGTTGATATACTTTTTGCAAAATTATCTTTAATTGCGACATTAAAATTAAGCATCTATTGAGTGGATGAATTCGTTAAAAAAGATTTATAAAACAAAGTTGGGATATGGTAACGACCATTTCATAACCAACCATCTATTTCCCTTTCGTAAAAACAAGTACTGAAATTTACGGAGCAACGACATTTTTATTGGGTATCGGGGATGAAAGTTTAAAAAGACACAGTTGCCTAGTGTTATTAGAACAATATGTTATTTATGCTACTAAAATAGTTTTATCAAATAGTCATGATTAGAGCATTATAGAAGGTTCCCGAGTTCATGAAAAACCGTCCTCTCCACTTCACCCGGAACAAGACGCAGGCAATCACATAGTCCTTTCTATTACCTTCGTTGTGTAAGAGGAATAATACACAGGATTGTTATCTAATTACAAAATTATGCTTGTGAATCGCAAAACTCGTTAAGTCAACTCGAATGGCAGGTAGTGGTTACTTCAGTCATAGCCTGCGGGTGAGTTGATTAGGTACCGTTTTGCGAAGTGTTCAAGAATATTAGATAAATTAAGACAAAAATTCTTCTTATGCTTACCACACATAATAAAAAACTGAAGTCATTAAAAAATAATAACATATTTTTCTACTAACTATTAGGAGAGAAAAACATGTTTTGTTTTCTTTAACATTCCTCCGTGCATACGCAGATAATAATTTAACATGTGTTAAATGTGAGCCAACTTTATCGTTTATGTACAAAACGCTCTTAGAAAAGTTATTAATAACGTCTCTGGTCCTCTGATGTCACATAGTGCACGATAAAAAAAAGTTATATTTGTCAGAGTGTATTATTTTTATTCTATAAGCAACATAGTTACATGTTTTCTTTCAACACCTAGCTGTTTACATTACAACGTCTACCGATTATTTTCGACCATGTACAGAATGCGTGTTTATTTTCTCAGTTTTAAAGTGCCATTTTTATCGCTTATTTATATTTAAAAAATAGTAACACTGGTGATATGGAGAGGAGAAGCCGTCATTGCTCACTGTTTAGTCAAATATAATGCTCATGAATGTACTTATTATTTTCGATACTATTACTATACAAACATTTTATACATTTCATCTCTACGGCTAATTATATGATAGGCATAAAAGATTTGTAATTGATCATTATTACTGCGCCTTAATTCATTTAAATGATGATCATTATATACCGTTTTATGGTTAAGTTATTGAACGCAAAAGTTGGTAATTTTTTTTTTTATTTTATTGTTTATTAATTAATCAATGCTTTAAAGGTTTGAATCCCCATCGATATGCAATTAAGCAATAACATCGTAATATAAATAGAATTACTGATTAGTTGATGGTAAATAGGCAAAGATTTTTTTATATGTAAATGGATTTTATGTATTTATTATAATAGTGAAATATTTTTCATGATCAATTTATACAATAATAATGTTTAAAAAGATTACATATTTTCGATGTTTATCACCATCATCATCATCGATGTTTATATTGCGTAATATTTTTAAATATACATTTGAATTTCGTTTGAGTTTTTGCATTGTTACTTTGATGCTACACCTTATCGTATTCAGTATAAGGGGAAAATAAAATAAAAAATGTTGAGTATGATTTCCAACCAAAGAAGATTTTCGAGAGAAGCACATACATACATAAATCATTGTTATTGGAGAAATTTTCATTGAATCTAGCAGTCGTACTTTAAGTCTATCACTTTGATGTAATTATAAACATTGTTGTTAGGAAATGGTACCAACACGAAAATACTTTTTATATTTATTAATTAAATAATACTGATAAAAATTTATTGATTTGTTCGTATTACTTTTGAATTCTCGACGTGAAACAGCAGTTAGCTTTTTATAGAAGAATAATTTATGTTTTATATCTTACAGACACTGGAGCCAGCTTATGTCGGTTTTAATATCCTTGTAGCACAAAATTACTATTAATTAATGTTTAGTTTAATATTAGTATGTAACTAACTTACACTTTCGGTGACCCAATCTTTCTTTGCGTAAACTTCTACGTATTATTCACTCTGACCACAGACATCGCGCTGAAATTATTTAAAATTTCAGTCATTTATTATATTGATTACAGTATTGTTATAATATCATAAAGTATATAAAAATTGCTTATTGCATTAACGTAATGTTATGCTACTATAATTTTCCAATTTGAAAGCGAGTGAAGTTAAGAAAACATTGCTTAATAAGCTCGGTTGAGGGCTATGACTAAAGTAAACACTACCTGCCATTTGACGTGCCTTAACGTGCTTTTTGGTTCACATGTGTAATTTTGTAATTAAATGACAATCCTATGATTTTTTATATCTCTTACACAAACGAAATTTTCAATATCCAGTTACAACGAAAGTTAAGTTGTTTAAGTTAAGAAATAGTAATTACTCCTATTTTTCAGTGAGTTGAAAGAAAATTTATTCACGAAGCTGGACCTGGTCGATTACTTCAGCTTGGCTGACAACCTATTGACGGAAATGCCTCGCAACGTTTTACGTCATTTACCTCACGTTAAAACCCTTGACCTGTGCAGAAATAAAATCTCAAAACTTACAGAGGAGGATTTTAAAGTAAGTACTTTTACAATGTTTATGTTACTTTACAAATCAAAATCTTCGCAAATTATGATGCGCTGAAGATTTTTTGGAACAAATAGACAGACGGGCAATCAAACATCTTTAGATTTAGTTACAGATGCTGTTTAAATTTGTTTTTTATAGACGTATAAATAGTGATGATCTATTTTAGTATTTTATTGATGTCTAAATACGAATCCAGAAGTACGAATAAATTGCCCGATGATGATTATAATGATGATCGGCATATTTATGATATATCTGTCTGAGTGTAATAATTTTTTCTGACGTGTTATTATTGACATGTTTTTCTTTCGAAAATTCGGATGAACTTTTTAATTCTCTTGTAAATCGATTAATTGAAAATTAAACTTACACAGGACATACAAGAAGTAGAGCATTTAGTCGTTGCAGACAATGAAATATCGAAAATAGAGAAACGCGCTGTACCTAAAGCATTAAAACATGTCCATTTGGGAATTAATAAATTGAGCACATTGAATGGAGCCTTGAGGGACCTGGACGAATTAGAATGGATTTTCATCAACGCTAATAATCTGAAGTCTATTGAAAACGAGCTGCCATTGGTGAGTGAAATAGAGAACATATAATTAGATTTCAAAATATTAAAAAGCTATTATTTGATTGACAGAAATATAATACATCATTAATTAATATAGCATAAGCTATATTGGGTACAACGGGTATAAACCCATTATTTGAACTATTAGTTACGAATATGTTCTACAACATATTTTTTAGTAAGTTTAACATTGTTGAAATGTAGTGAAAATATTTAAAAAAATGTATTTTGAGAACCGTTGTAGTTGATGAGCAATTTTGATATTTCAGAAAGCCAAAAAATTAGTACTCGTTCATGCCGCACACAACCAATTGCAAAGTCTGCCTAGAGATTTGAAATTAATGTCTTCATTAGAATCTTTGTATTTCTATGACAACAACATAAGATCTCTTAATGGTACTCTTCAAAGATCTAGAAAACTGATACGGATAGGTTTGTCTTTTAACAAAATTAATTATGTAAGTACACATGGATTATTAAGTTAATAAATGGTAATATTTATTAATAATCAATTAAATCATGTCATTCACCTGTAGCTAGCTCAAGATGAATTCGCTGAAAATGATATGTTAGCAGATTTAGATATAGCTTACAATCAGCTTAAATCAATAAACGGATCATTACAAAACTTGAAATCTCTGCGCTATTTAAATCTTACAAACAACTTTTTGTCGGAATTTTCTTTGAAAGAGATAAAAGGATTGAAGGAGCTATCTGTAATAGATTTGTCTCATAATAAAATAACTCGCATTATTGGGAACATGGAGGTAAGTGAAATTAGCATTAAACATAGTAATCATTTGTTAACGATAGCTTTTACTCCCAAATTATTTTTTTTTCATAGATGTTTGAGTTTCGTTAATAAAATTTCTTCTAAATATTTTGAAATTTTTAATAACTCAATTTATTTACAGAATTTAGTAGACACGGAGACAAGAGTGTTAGAATTACGTTTGGACCATAATCATATTCTAAGCCTCGGTGGGGCTCTTATGGGACTCCATGGCTTAATACGACTTAACTTGAGCAATAATCATATACAGCAGATATCTTCAGATGATCTTATTGGTTTAGAAGACTTACAGCTTCTCGACGTGTCGCACAACAATATTGTGTCACTCGAAGAAACATCAAAGGTTTGTTGGAATATCTCGGTCTTGGAGAGAAATTATAGCTAGCGATAAGCTATTGCGAATATATTCCTAGCAGTTTCCTTGGCCTCGTTGAAGCGATTTTCTCTTATTGTTAACGACATTGACGATAACGTGTACTTTTTTTTTCAGACACATCTACCATCTCTGGAACAACTGTTCGCTCACCACAACAACATAACGGTTTTAGATAAGGAATTCCATGGATTGCCGTCGCTTTGTATAGCCGATCTTTCGTACAATAATATTCGATCCGTAAATTATGAATTGGTTTCAAAATCTCAATGTATAATCAACGGAGTAGTTAGTGACCTAAAACTTTTTCTTGAAGGTTAGTTTAACCACTTTTCTTCTTAACACCAAACCATTGGATGTAAAGAAATGCGTCTAGACAAATTTTAAACATTATGTGTTGTTTTTTATGTTTTTATTTTTACATTATATTTTATTTTATTTTATATCCAGACCTAAGTCTAAGTTTTGTAAGACGTTATATTATATTTGCTAAGCGAACGCCGGGGATTTAAATTTGAGTAACGTTGCGATTGCGACTGATGCCTGATATATTTGAAAAATATGATTTTTTGTTTATTCGGTACGATTATTGATGTTTTTCAATTGATTGTCTTCCTGGTATATCTATTTCATATTTAATTTAATGGATAACGTTTAGTGTTGACGTTGTTATTCAATGTATAATGTTCAAAGATATCTCATTCCAGATAACCCTGTCTTGTGCGACGAACGTTACTACGAACTGCTGACCTTGTTAGAAAGTTTGAACGCACGCATCATCGGCGCTACGACTTGTGTGACTTCGGAAACACCGGCGCCAGTGTTGATGAGGGAGCTTAACGACATCGTTCCTGACACCCCAGTAATCCTCGTTACCCGCATGGGCGCCGGAGTACGAGTTCTTCAAGACAACAGAGAGAATTCAGCCTCGCAACTGGCATATCGACGCGTAGGTGCTGTCATCGGCCACGTTCTGCCAGACCGCGAAGGAGGTCTTCCGGTTCTAGTAGAGCCGCCTGTCACTCTCCCACCTGCCGCTACTGATATAGTTCTCAAATGGCCTGCCCAAAACACAAGGGTGGAAAAATCCCCCCACCCACTTGCTGACCATCTCCGCCTCCGCGATCTTAATGCATTCCCGCATTGAGCTTCGCTTCCCCTGATTGTCTCAACCTCTCCTACAAGCTGAGTACTTCGCCTTAGAAAATTTACTTGCAATCCTCAACAAAGGCAGAGCACCATCTTTTTCGGTCGCGTAAATACTCATAAGTTACCAAACGCAATGTAAATAAGAATAATTTTTATAATATTTAATATATCACAAATAGTGTAATCCATACTTAGGTGCCTTAAGTGTCTATGCGATTTCAAACTGTTATTGAACCGAACAGGTAGACAAATATTTTCTAATTATAAAATTTAAGTGATTGTGCATCTGACCACTGAATAATTTAATAGAAATTTATAGAACTTAATAAAATACTTATTACAAATATTGGAAGCAAAACAGATGAAACTATGGAATATTAAAAACCATTTTAAATGTAGCACAAGTTTAACGCCGCCACAAAACATTATGAACAAACAAGGTCAAACTATGGAATTGTACCCAAAATAATTTATATGACGTAATTGTATGTTAAATGTTAGATGTTAGTTTAATTTATAGTGTCGATTAACACAGAAACATAAGATTTTTTTTACTTATTTCAAAAATTTTCTTTTCTTTACTAATAATGACAAATGTTAAATGATAATTAAAAACATTTCTGTTTGTTTGCCTAATTATCCGTTTATAATTAACGTGCTTTTAAGTTTTATAAACTATATACATATGTATAGAGATAGTTTTCACGAGCACACGATAGATGACTAAAGGCGTCCCATGTGTAGCGAAGCTGTAGTCGCTGCGGTTTGCAGATAAAATATTGAATGTAGTTGTTGTTACAATAAAATAATATACAATCAACTGGTTATTATCATTTTAAAACTGTTATCATTAGTGTATATGGGAAGTAAGATAAGTAATTTGGAATTGAGCTTAAATAAACTCATTGTGTACAATATTATAACATTAAATTACTGAATTCATATTAAATGCATATAAAAATTGTATTTTACGATTTTTTTGACGTTTATTTTATCATTTATTATAAGTGGTTCAAGACTAATGCAGAAAACGAAATAATACACACTTAAACGACGCAATAATAAACAATTCAATAAATGCCGAAAAATCGACATTATTTAATTTTATTAATAAATGCCACTTTTATTTATAAACGTAACTTGAGTTGTTTAGAAACAAAACTTGCATTACATAGCCTTTAAGACTTATAATGTCGTTGCTCTTTTTTTTTCGTATGGAAATCCTAAATTGGATACCATTCTGCAGCAGCGGCAACAGAAAGGTTAAATAACTAGTTTAATGTTATAAACTAGCTTTTCTAATTTATCTGATGAACTGACTAAGGTAAAATAAAGCCACTTCGTATGGTTTGATGTCGCTGTTTTCTTTAATTTTGAACTAATTGGTGAAATGTTTTTATTCACAATGTACTATATTTTTTATTTCGATTGAACTATGTATTTTTCCCCGCCATGACCAACCCGATTACCCGATCCCGATACTATTTGAAAAAAGAACAAATTCCTTTTAAAAATAATGATTAACGACTGCTCTTTATACATACTAAAAAGAGGATATGTATCTTTAACAAGAAAAATGAACAACAATTAGACCAAATGTTGAGAAACATTTAAGCCTGTTTTTAATATTTTTTTTATTTATTATATTGTATTTAATTTTTTTAATTCAACTTTTCTAGAGAATTTTAAGTTGTAAATATTTTTATACTAACAAATGTAATTTAATTATCTAAATATTAAAAAAAATGTTTTATTTGCTATTGTTCTTAGTGGCAAAAAGCCTGTAGTTTAGAACCTAAACCAATGATAGTCTATGAAAACAATAATTCTTCTAGCTGTCGCCATATTTAAATAATAAGATTTTTTCATCGTGGTTGTTTTCTGTAAAAAAGAGTACTTTCAGTTTTCGTATATTTTAATTACTTAAAGTTGTTTTTTACATCAAATAAGTTTAATAAATAAATCTATTGAAATGGTACCGCCATAGGAGGCAGGGCATCTTATTAATAACGACATATGCATTGAAAATGACGTCCGATCAAGATTTGTCTTTGCTACGCGGCAACTCACCAAATTCTCTTCTGGATATATGTTTAGACTACATATCGAATAATCTTAGTATTATTTCTAGAAAAGAATACAAAACTCGGAGCACCTTTGTCCGCAAATTAAATAGTAACATAATACTACCAAGAGAGATATGCGAGAAGCTCATACAAAGTTATCAAAAGGAGCACAGAATTGGTGAAGCGTTTGCAAATATATTTAAAGATCGCCAGCAAACAAAGCTTCATAATATAAGTCTGCGCAAAGCGTGTATCACAGAAGCAATCATACTTTGTTTCATGCTCCACAAACCATTTACTTTAGAACTAATTCAGTGTGAATACCCATCACAAAAGTGCCTTGAAATAATTAATACTAATAGCGAGAATTTGGTCTCCTTTAAATTTAGACGACTAAGATATTATAAAACGGAGGATGTTCCTGTTGATCAAATCCTGCATCTTAATGCCCCTCATTTAAAAAGTCTTACTCTATTTTGTAAAGAGCTTCTTTTTACGCCTTGTTCTAATTTGGAATCTCTTAGGTGTTTAACACATTTAGATTTTTCTGAACTGATACCGAAGTTCACAAGTAAAGTTTTTAATGAATTAGTAAATTTGAGATCACTTGTTCTTTTTAATGTCACTTGGATAAAAGATGCTATAGAAGATATCGCTAATCTAAAATTATTAAGGCATCTCGACATATCAACTTCACCATCAGAAACTAGTGGAATATTTGATAACCCAAATGAAGTATTAAGCTTCATAGTGACCTCATTGCCAAATCTTGAATCACTTGATATTTCTGGCACTAATTTAGCAGGTTCAGGATCTGCTGCAGCTGCTCCTGTAAAAGATTTACAGGACCAAAATATGGTCCATGTGCGTTGTGATATACCAGGGCTTGTCAGTCGTGTAAACAAACCTCTTGAATACCTAGGTCTCTTTGGCACACGTCATGGAGCCTGCAAGAGGCATGATATTCCAGCAAAAGTGGTAAGTTAAGTAAAAGCAGAAGTGGTAAGCTAAGTGAAATTAGCTGATTTGTAAATAAATAATGATGACATACATATTCCCAATTAGGAAATTAAAATTATAGAGTAGTGTTGCAGTTGTAAGCATCTGTTAATTAGATCTGTGTGTTTCTTAGCACTAGGTGCTTCTTATAACACACTGGAGGGACCTCAGGGTAATTTAGTGGGTAGAAAATCTATATAACTAACTTAGCAAGGTATCTTCATATGATACCGCCTCCTGCTTTGGATTGTGTCTGAATATGAAGACCCCATAGGTTGATACAAATGCGGTCTATTTCTGCTACAAAGCTGTGGTGTGTAAAAGTATCTCAAGGTCATGAACAAAAACTAGTAATTGGTTGGCTTCATTTGGTATTTAGTACAATAAATAATTCTTAAGGTTCACAAAGATTGCAATTAAACAATGTAGACCATTTGGAGAAATGCAACATGCATTTGGTTTTATATATACATGTATGTATATATGAGAGACTAGTACAGAAAATCTTTGTTAACAGATCGCTGGTGATGCTAACGAGGAGCAAATCCTAACTGCAGCGGTTGCACATATGACACGACCATTGTTGCTTTCAAATATACTCAATGAAATTTACTACTTGTTCCGTTATGAGAATAACACTTCCATTGCCCGTTCACTTTTTGTGGTTCTAAAAGCGATGAATGAACATGTCTTCAATAAATATATTCAAATATCAGGAAGGTAGCATTTTATAATTATCTTCACCTAATTAAGATATTTAATTAAACAAAATTTTGTAAATTACATTGGAAATTTGAAATTACTTTATTTCTTTAATAATCATCATTTCAAATGCTTTGCAGTAATCATAGTCACGAGGATATAAGAATATGCAATAAAATCAGCATAATTTTTTTATTAAATTTCTAGTATTTATGGAACTATATGGAATCTTTTGCTAATGATATTTAAAGATCCTTAGAGTATTATATAATGAAATTAGATTATTTAGCTTAGATTTTAAAATTTTTAATTTAAAATTTTTTACATATCAAGAAATTAAAGACAAGATATTTCTTTCCGATTTTTGATTTCACCTGATGATAATATATATATATTAATAATAATGTGGCATTCGAATAATATACACTGCACTGCATTTACTAATCTTTAATGACCTTCAAACAAATACGGTTATATTTGCTCGCTGCTATTTGATGGTGGCCAAAAGGGTAGTGGTACCTACACAAGCAGTCTCAGACGACCGGCAACAAATTAAGTTATTAATCTAAGTAATTTTTTTATAAAGTAAATCTCTAGTTTATGTTACATATATCACAAAACTAGCTACTTGAACTGTTTAAATTTTATAAATTTATACATAACTTGATTTTTGTTGTAGTGCTACTCTGTTTTATATTATGAAGAGTGAAGAAAATTACCACATTGGCGTTCAACTAAGGCATCGCATAATAGAAGCACTGTTAGATGCTATGGAGGCACATTTTGGCAATGTGATTGTTAAGAGGAATGGGTGTTTAACACTGAGCCAATTTATGATACCAGTAGATGTGGTAAGCATACTTGCTTAACTTTTATAACAGCCTGGCTTTTTAATTAAAAATAACATAACCTACGTTAATAATAGTTAATAATTTTATTTTACAAGATGTGCGTGTAGAAGTATAACATTGCATAACAAATATACATATAAAAATATTAAAAACTGGGAACATGCAGTTCAGTTGATATCAGTTATCAGAGCAAAAACATTTGAGATATTTGTTAAGTAAAAAACCTACTATTGGCTTTAAGTCTCCTAACAGATTATCTGATAGTTATACATGTTCTGACTTATATGTGTATATGTCTGATAATACTATTTAGTAAATGTAAAACTCTTGTTCACTAGGTATTTCAATACAATCGGATAGTATTGCTCCTATTAAGCATTGTTTGCCAAGTGAATCCAGATGGTTTCGTGCAGCGCGTTGCCATATATTTGATCAATTCGTTGGCTTGCCAAGTTGACAATGAAAAGAAAGTCATATTGGGTAAGAGTGGAGCCATTTCGGTACGTATTACTTAACATTACCTTCTGTATAACTGGTTTTTGAGGACAAAGAACTATAATTTAGATATCTTAGTTTTTTTATTTCAATGTGATTTATTTGATTACTTTCTTCCTACATTGTATACGCCTTTGTTAATAGGGTAACAATTGTATTATCCTGGACTAAAACCAGTTAGTAATTGACGTATCGTCTGTATAGCAGATCAAGTTTATGCCCAAGAGGATTTCGCCACGGTGAACCCAGTCACATTTAATGTTTCACAACGTTGGACCGAAAACTGCTATTGTGAAACATCAAAAGACATTTGACAATGGGAAGCCATTTGTTAAAGAAGCTTTTGATGAAATAGGGCGTTTTATTTTGTTCGTCTTGTTTAATAAATGTTATTATTGTGCTACTGGCGTGCGTATATTGCGAAATTATAAATGTTAAAGGGTGTATTATACAAGTATTTACTTTTGGCCTGTATTATACATACACTTACAAATTCCTGCGAAATATTGTATACATCTTTGTACTGATAGCATTGACTACTTTTGATATAATATTATTTCATTGTTAAACTATTTGTTAAAATGCTAAGCTTTTTTTTGTTACATGTTATCTTAAAAACGGTGTTATGTAATAATCTATTTTAGTGAAGATAATTTATTTTAGCAATCAGCAAGCAATAAATTTTTGATACAGAACGTTCTAGGGAAGTGCAAGGAAAGGATGATCTATTTGTGTTTAAATTTATGAATTGTACTTAAAAATGTTTAAAACCCTTTTTGTGATTTAAAAAGCGTTAAAAAACGTGTTATCTTAGTGATTTTATTTCTTAATTATGTGCATTTCCACTTTAATTTTAACTTTCAAATGTACCTGATTGACAATGCGAATTGGCATGTTTAGGCACATTAAGTTAGTTTTTAAGAAGTAGCTTTCTGGTACATAATCTAGACCTTTTATCGCAGTTTTTAATTCTAACTATGCAGCTTGTCCACTATGTTCTGGAACAAAGCATTATCAGCTTCTGAACAAGTATGCTTACTGAGATTTCTCGGAGTTATTTTTATGGTCTTTTTAGGCACATTGTTTCCAACCATGTAACTGCGACTTAACACTAATAGTTATTTCCTCATAATAAAATATATTTTAACCGCAATACATTTTCAATCAATCATTTCACTGACTGGCCATTGACACACGGTCTATGGTGCTAAAGCCTTTTCGGAATCCGGTTTGTTCAGGAGGCTGAAACTCGTCCAATTTGCGCGCGAGACGGTTCATTATGACTCTCGAAAACAGTTTATAAACGAGCCTCAGAAGCGTGATGGGTCCATAGTTCTTCAACCGGTTCTTGTTGTCCTTTTCGAAGAATAGCATAGCCACACCCCTATGCCACGCTTTAGGCGTTTTGCCCTCGAGTATGACGGAGTTAAATAGCCTCTGAAGAGCTAACAGCACGGGTCGTCCTGCTTTCAGAAGCTCCGCCGTAACTCCATCATCACCCGATGTCTTGTCGTTCTTGATTTGTTTGAGAGCCATACTAATCTTCCACAAGCTGACGTCCGGGATATCTTCGCTGCAGTGTCGAGTTAATTTGGCTCTTGGATCACTAGCCTGGTCATTGACATGATTGTGCAGTCGTATATAGCTGTCCTTAATACTTCTTGATCTCGGTTAAAAGGTCAGGATGTATCGTAATGGTTCTGCCATCATCCGTCTTCATCTCTGTTAGTAGGCTTTGCCTAACAGCAGATATTCAGGCGAACATATTAGAGTCTTTGTTCTGCTCAATCGCCTCTTCAACACACTCTGTTAAATCGACGTATGTCACGAGTAAGAGATTTAGATATCTACTTGTTGCTGCCTGTCTACGGTGTCTAGGCTGCTAGCTGTCTAAGGCGAGCAGTGTCTTCAGAAGGCTGCAGAACCAACCCACGCCTTTCGTCCATTAACTTGGCAGTCCGTTCCGAGATATTTTTACTTTTATTTGTACGGCTGGGTTTGAAACATTTTGACCTAAAACTGTCAGTGTTGGTTGGGTGGTAAGAGTTTAAAGTAGACTATTCCTTTGTAATCCCACCAAACTGATAACAAAACCTTTTAATGAATACCAGCTTGTGAAATTGTTTGAGTTGGTTCACCTGGCCTGCTCCTCGACCTTTTCCGCTTGATATAAAACAACTCAATTTTCATCGCCAGTTATCAGCCGTTTTTAAAATGGATCATTTCAATTACCTTTCTTTAGCAAAGCGCAGCTGATAATGCGTTGCGTTAAATATGTTTCTTTCAGTTCATGAGGAACCCAAGTATCGAGTTTTTGAACATAGGCAAGTTGTTTTAAGCGATTTTCAATGCATGTATGTGATACATGAAGCTTCTCTGCAATCTCACATGTACTGTGGCAATCCAAATCGATTATTGCTTTGATTATGGCGTCATCAATTTCAACTGGACGAACACACGAAAACAGCACGCCTTTTTATAGGCTTTCCCTTTGCGGAAATGAAAAAGCAAAATATGTCGAATATGTTCCTTTTGATTTTCCATTTTTCAACAAACGTCAAACGAAAACTATGCAACCGATCAAAAAACATTTTTTATTGATTGCCAGCTGAATTGCCAACTATCAAATAACAAAATGTGTTTTACATTTGTACTACGTCGGCAATCCAAAAAATTCAACTGCACCCATCTATTAGTGAAATGCGCCGTTACTTATCAATCATTTAAACATAATGAAAATATGAAAAATCACACAAATTATTTCATTAAAACATTTTTTTAATAACGGGTGTTTATAAAATTTTAATGAATTGAGATCGCATCGCAAACACTGTATTCTTCATATTTTTGTTGTAGGCAATGCTAAAAGTGATCTCGCAACGCCTGGTAACGCATATTTGCGATGATGTGTTGGAGGTCGCCTGGTCGACAATGTGGAACGTCACCGATGAAACGCCAATGAACAGCCTCCGGTTCGTCGAAAACAACGGAATGGACTTTTTCCTTAAGTGCCTCAAGGTAAAACGTATCACCGAAACATTAATTTGAATAATTTTTCCCTTGACATAAAATTAAAAAAAAAATTGTATTCCTCACAGTCCTATGAATACAATAAGTGTAGGCAGATTATTCATTCCATTTGTCTAAATCAATAATATGCTATCTTAGATACTAACGGAGAGCAATTAGTTAGTATTTAAGCTTTGTTATGTCAAGTCATAAGAATATAGAAATTGAAAAGTTGGACATTAATTTCACAGAATTTCCCAAATAATGAAGAGTTGCTCCGTAACATGATGGGTCTGCTTGGAAATGTAGCAGAAGTCTCCGAATTAAGGCCTGAGCTCATGAACAGTTTATTCCTCGATGTATTCTACGAGCTTCTGAATTCTTCCAGCGACGGAATTGAGGTAACATTTTGGAGAAACTTATAGTATGTTTATTAATTTTTTTGTTCAAATAAATGTGTATTTACACACTCTAATACAAAAACTATTGCTGTAATATGGAAGCGGTAGCCATTTTGTAAAACACTTTCATCTAATACACACCAGGAAATATGTTCCTATATCTAATATTGCTTTGATTAATTAATTATTTTTGTATTAAAACTATTTCTGCTTGTGGGTCACATTCACAACATTTGATGAAACACTTATTTTCGCTTTGCATAAATTTTTAGTAATAAATTTTATTGTGGACGAAGAAGATACTAAAAATATTATTAATCAGTCAATAGTATACCGAAAGGGAGACGTTAGAATATACCACCATCACTTCATCCTTGGCGCCTGGTTAAAAGTATCTAAGTAAGGGAGTTGAAAGAAATAGATGAAAACCTAATTTTTTCGATGTTACCGCTAAACTCCGCATTGAAGATGGCACCGCGTGATGATAATAAGGGAAGGAATAATTCTACTGATGTTTGCGTGGCGAATACAACAAAACACTATTAAAAAAACAACTATGTTCAACGATCTATACAAATTTATGCCTTAAAGATATATTTATTTTTCTTCTTAGTTATGAACATACGTAATTCTGCGTACTTACAAGACATTACATAAAAGACACTATAAATGTGTAGTATTTCTTTACTTTATGTATAGTTCTTCATAGAAACATTATTTTAACAGGTTAGTTATAACGCAGCGGGCGTACTAGCACACATTGCATCCGATGGACCCGAAGCCTGGACAGTCGAAGAGCCGGATCGCGATGCTGTTTTAGAACGCATGGGGCTCGCAATAAAGCGGTGGGATATACGCGCCGAAAGAAACATCAATTACCGCTCATTTGAACCGATCTTGGTACTGCTGGAGGCCGACCACACGCCACAATGCCAGCTGTGGGCTATTTGGGCCTTAGCGAATCTCACCACTGTTTACCGTAAGAGCTTTATATCAGTAAATCAAAATAGAAAAGTCGTTGATTCAAAAATTAAACAAAGGGCCTTTAGAAGCCAAAACTTTATCAAGATTGTAATATGTTTTAAAGTTGTTAATATATTTTTATGCATATTTTAATTTTTATTTCAGCGGATAAATACTGCATGTTAGTGTGTGAGGAGAATGGTATAGGCCTCTTGAATGAACTACTAGAGGAAACTTCACCATGTGAAGATATAAGAGAACTGGCATGTATCGTGATTAACAACTGCACCCAGTTCGAAGCAATCTCCTGCCCACTCTCGCCACATGTAGTCGATATTGAAAATTAACTAATGGAATTTTTTGGGGAGATGGACCCTGAATTAAGAGAATAGCATCGGTTCCTGCTGCTCACGGGCGCCGTTGTGTTCATAGGCACTTATGCTTTGACACATTAAATGAACATTAGTTTACGTGCAGTGGAAAAAAATGTTGATAATACCATTTACAACGCTTTAAAAGCCACGTTGGCTTTGTTGGAATATTCAAACATATTAAGCGTTGTAAACATACACGCGTATCCCACGGGAATACTTAGGCAACAGGTGGTGCGCTCGCGAAGCTGTGTATATCTCCCCAGACTCTTCGGTTGAGTGATTAGAGTGGACATTTTAGTGCTTTCGGTGTAAGTTAAATGTATGATTTATTTATCCGGCGAGTTAATCGCTTAATCTAGTGTCAACCAACATCTGCTGTAAGTTAGATCTAACGACATTTTTCCTCTTAGTTTATAGCAAGATATTTTTCACTTTGATCCGTTTGCATTTATTACCTTCCACGTTTATTACCTGGACTGCAGTACGTGCAACTAGTTTTTTTTCATAACCTTACATTAATTCATTTTGTGCACTAGTATAGTCGCACATGGCCTTATAAGTTTGTTACAAGTAATATTAGCACATTCTGTATGTAATAGTGTAAGAATAACACTTTGTATAACATTTATTGTTTCTTTAAAATGTTTATAAAGAGGTACTTAACAAGGTAACACAAAATAAGTGTGAGGTCTATGTGCAGACTAGGGATCGGAGCGCACAAATATTTTTATGGTTGCAGATTAAAGTTGTTTAAACGCTGTTAATTATTGCAGCGAGTAGTCTTCCTGTTGATTTGATGCCAACGTTTGTGAGGAGACAATACTTTTTCAGTGTTAGTCCATAAAATGTTATTTAAATACACAACAAGACCAACGCATATTTTGAAACCAATTTTTTTCTTTCTATGGTTTTAAGAGTGAATTTCTTTGACGTTATATAATATGGGACAAGCTCGATGGTGATATCTGGTAACCATTTGTATGATTGTCCATCTGTTACATGATTAGGGCTCTTCATATTAAATCATTAGGGTATTGAAGCTCTTTTAACACTATTTTCAACGCCTACTCAAAGAAATGCCTTGGAATAGACAGCTTTCAAAAAAAAATATTTTTTTTTTCTGTCCTCCTGATGGAATTTTAAACTATAATAATTTTTACTGATTTTCATATGCGTGCATTCTTTGTTACTCAACAACGTCTGGTAATTAATAAAACTTTAATATGATTTTTATTAACTGTGTCTTATTTTATTATATCTGTCTTCGTAATATTCTTTCACCTTCTTTGCAAAGCGTTTTCTGCATATCCAGATGCGAATAGGCCACTTCTTCTGCTGATTTCTGTCAAGCTCTTTGAATAAATAGTTTAGCTTAGGTTAGTCATCTCTGATGACGATGTCAAGTGTACTAACACCTTCTGTCCGTTTTGTTTCAAAAAAGCCATAACACAATTTCGAGCAGTGCTTTGGCTCATTTCTTAGCTGGGGAGTGGAGCCTCAGCTAATTAAATTTACTTCGGAGGGTAAGGCTTTTTTATAAAATGCAAATGTAATTTCCTTTGTATTATTAAATTTTAATTTTCAGTACCATGTCATAAGAAACTGAATCAGACCATAACATATTTGTAATAATGATCTTTATTTACAAATTTTGACAAAATAATTTTCAAGTGTTTAGGTTATTATTACACTACTAATATTACAAAATATTTTTTACACCTTGTTCTACAACTTTACCCCTATTCGAATCTTTCACATTGACCTAGGAGTTATTCGATTTTAATAAAAGATTTGAAATAGGTGTATTTAAATGGTGACTCCGTCGGCACGGACTTTATGTTGTAATGTTGTAAATGTGTCGGTTTTACTATCATTTAAAGTTTTTAGGTAAAAACATTTAATTAGAACATTTTTTATGGAAAATATTACAGTTGTAAATCACAAAAGTAGAACTGTATTTTAAGTAAAGGTACTTTTATTCAACTTTTAGTTAAAAGAAGAATTTAGAATGTGCGCAGTCACAAGACGTTTAAATTTTAGATGATGTTTTTTTAGCCTTCGGTGTTCGGGAGAAGTAAACCGATCAACGGCGCGCACTGCAGTGTTCTTGCGTGTGAAGAGGCATCTAACATCATAGGACAGAGCGAAGCAGAAATAAATCACCGTAGGGATCTGCCTCGAGGAGTCCTCGACGATAGACTGTAGATGCCCGGTGACTGCACCGATCGCACGACTTACGTCTTGTTCGGTTGAAATGGAGTTGGGGATGACGCCGGATGGTAGCGACGTCTTATGGATGTTTGATCGGACTTTGCCAGTTGACAGCGATTTGGGCCGCTGGTGAGCCCGAGGTTGACAACCCTAGGCGAAGAACAACTGGATGGTGATCGAAGTGAAGCTCGTGAATCACCGAGATGTCTAGGATGGGAAGGATAATAACCTTGATTATTGCTAAGTAAAGGATACTATGAGAACTACCCACGCGCATTTGGAGCTATTACATGGATTACCTTTCAGCAATCTATAGACGTCTCTGGCCTAACAGAATGAACATCTTACCACTAGGTTGAATATTGGTCAGAAAAAATAAAACCAGTCAATAATAAACGAAATTTTATTGAAATTTTACCCTTGTTATTTTGACTTCATAAGAATTAGTCGTCGACGTTTTTCCTTTTCCAAATGATCATTGTCAATGGGACACAACGCCTCTGAAATTAATTGAAAAAAAAATCACTTTTACTTTAACTGTGCAACGGATTGAAGTTTTTTCATACAAAATAAACTCAACTCAACTCAACCTTTCAACTCTGAATTCAAAATTATACAGTTCTATTTTTTGATATTAGTACAAAAAATACAGAATTCGATTTGATCAAATTGAATTTGAACGCGTATGGGTTGTGAATTTTTTGGCCGTTGAAGTAAATTTTCCTATTCGCGACGAAGACAGCAAAATCATTAAAATCGATCCAGCAGTTCTCGAGTGTGTATATGGAACGATGTAACTAACACCACATCCTTGTCGAGGAGTTTTCGAAGAAAAAAACCCCTGTTGTGGCC
>DWHU01000002.1:0-57283 GCA_018247975.1 Parides photinus
GCCGAACCTCGTCTTGACCGGTAGCTTCTAAATGACATCTACTACCACTTCGAATGGTGTTATCGCTGGCAGAAGAAGTGGCGGAAGAAACTCCAGCAACGCTCCTATCTCTCATGATAATCGGGGCCTCGCGGCCCCAGAAATGTGTCAGTCTCCCTCGCCGGCGAGGTCGACTTGTCTGATTTTGTACCCTAAGTTCCCTAATGCGAACCTGCCTAACTGTCGTCGCGTCGTCCGGAAGCTCGAGAGCGTTTCTCGGCCTCAAGACGACGCGCTTGAATGTACCCTTTTTTATGGGTTTGTATGACTACTAACTTATTCGGGTGCGAAACGGCAGAGTCAGAGAACTTTGTCGTAGCCCGTTTGATGAAAAAGTTATAAATTTGTTAATTTACACGCATTTAAATATTTTTCACGAATTACAAATACCGATAGCATGCAGTTTCATAACACACGTATATTATTATAGTATAACACTAATAAAAGGCGTGCAATTTATTTTATGGCTTGTTCTGTGTAGTTTGACAGAATTGTGAATTATTTTTGTAATTAATTCACGATTCTGAAGTTTATATAAAGCTTTTGCATTATGCTGAAATTTATAGACAAAAATTGAAAACGGGATATTAACTACAATAACATTGTCGCAATGAAAAAGTATGTGCTCAGCGGGTGATTGCATGACTTATTTCAAGCGTTTGTAAAGGTTACGGGTCAAACTTTTCAAGCTGATATCCTGCAGATGTTATCCAGGCGGTGTATATTTTTTTAAACTTTATTATTGCTGATGAATGGTGCATACAAATCTATTAATATGATCATGACACTGGCAAATGATGGGAGTTTATTTAAATACAAATTCAATAAATTAAAGTACGTAGGTATATGTACGTCTGAATTTTATTAACTGTAATTATTATGAGAGGAGCAGTATCAAATTAGGCAACATTTTTTTGAATTATAAAACATTTGTAATTAAAAGTAATTTTAAGCTAACAAATTGGAAGAAGTATTGATTCCGTCTAAAACAATGGTTGGCAAATTTTTTTAATGAGGTGCCACAAAATTTTCGACATTCTAGAGTGCCAGAATTATAGATATAAAATCTTCATTATACTATTCGTCCGTCTAATATACTATAGATGAGGGCTACATAAACTTTTGTCATTCACGACCACATTTATGATTGCGAGTTTCTTGACGACTCCGTACAAATATAAAAGAAAATTAAATTAATATTTTTTGATGATTTATTTATTAGGTAACAATATACATATACATATGAAAATACATAGTTTTAGAATTCGTTTTGAAACAAAAAAAAAAGCAAAAATTAAAAATCGTGACCGCAGAATTTTGCTACGCGACCCCTTGGGGTCTCGTCCCATAGTTTAAGAAGCCCTGCTATAGATCTTGATGGTCCTTTTTTTTGGATATTGATATTCTTTGGGCTGTGATAGCCGAGTGGTTAGAGACATCGGCCTCCAATTCGGAAGTCGCGGGTTCGAATCCGGCGCGCACTGATAACTTTTCTGAGTTATGTGCGGGTTAAGAAATTAAGTATCACTGGCATTCCCAAGGAGAGTTAATGTCAGGCAGGCGGCCAGCTGTAAAAACCATTAGGAAAACCTCAGCAGTGTGTTTAGCACAGATGGAGACTGACACACTGCTTCAACCCCAAGAAATTAATTAGGAAAATGGGCAAGATTAAAAAAATTGTTATCCACTTGTACTTCTAAAAAGAAGATTAAGAGTATCACCGAACTTGAGGGGGCACAGCACGGAAGGTGGTAGCCTAAGCCTCTTACTAATAGCTAAGCTCGAGGACTCCCTGGGGAACTTCGGCTCGGGTTGCTACTTTTATTCACAACCGGACGGGAGTTGTTGATGGTCCTTCGGTGTGCCGACTTAAATACTTTCGCAAAGTTAGCCCGTGGACCGTACTTTGCCCAACACTGATCTAAAGCGTTACGGTAATTTGTAAATCGCCCGCAATGAACAGAGAGAAAAAATAATTAAAAAAGTTTTGTAGTACAAATATGTTACAACCAAATAATAAAAAAAATCAATATGGTATTTGGTAGAACAAAAAGTTATAATTTGTAAGAGTAGAACTAAGCAAATAAAATTATGGTAATAAGAATAAAATGTAATAAGAATAGTTTCTGGGGGATAGTATAAATTGTTATCTTGTATAGTTGTCGCAATTCACAAGCAGAAATACTAGCAGAAATAATTGTAAAAAAAATTGTAAATGTTCAAAGTTACTAAGATCTGAAGAGTTATGTAAAATTTATTTTGGAATATGTAACATGATATGCTTTGTTAAAATTTTCCGCAGAAGCGATTGATGTTCCCTTTGCTTAGTACAGGTCACGGGTAAGCTTTCGCACACCTCTACAACTCCGCCAGCGCCGGATGAAGATAGAGACGAAACGCAATACCAACAATCTTCTTCTCCCGCGGCCACACCGCCTCGACAAATCGGGAACCTGTTTAGGAGCCGGATTCCGGAGGACTTAGATCAATATGAAAGTGACGCTTTTTTTTTGGATATTGATATCCACTCGTTCTCCTGGAAAAAGAAGATAATCAGCGGCGTAGGGCCGGGAGTGCCGAGCAAAGCTGAGCCCGGGTGTCCAGCCTGTAACCTCCTTTTTATGTAACAATGTTCCAGAGCTTCTACAGAAGCCTCAGCTTGGGCCGCTAGTTTATTTCATTTATTATTCACCGGGCTGGGTACCCAGCCCGGGGAGAGCCCGTCACTTGACGCGCTCTATTTTACCTTCTATGAAATTAAATAATTAATTCAAAATAAGAAGTGCAGACTTAAATTTTTTACAGCCAGAAATATAAAAAAAAAATTCACTGAAAGTGAGTACCACCAACTCGCAAAAGTTAAGCCTAAGACCTGAAAAGGGCCGGCGCGAGAAACTCAGCGAGCATTTTTTTTTTCATTACTATAGCCATAGTAATAAATAATATCTTTAAAAAAATTATTTAATAAAACTAACATATGTAATTATAAATGAAATTACTTCATAAGCAATAATAACTTCGATTAAATGATAACTTAACAATAACAGAGTATCAATTCTTGTACGTTTTTTATCTGTGTAACTTTGAAGCATCGTGGGACGCTTTGTATCATTCCTGCTGAAGAAATAATTTTTCATACATAACAATCTGCCACTATTGCATTTTGTAAGTATCACCTAGACAGGTAATTTTGTGTTATTTAGTTTATTACCTTGTTATTATTTCAGAAAATGTCGGGCATAGCGAGTGCACGCTTAGCAGAGGAAAGAAAAGCTTGGCGTAAAGATCATCCTTTTGTAAGTCTTTTCTTAAATTCTATTGTTAATATTATTGCTTTGTTTCCTTATTTAAGTTATTATTTTTTTCAGGGATTTGTAGCAAGACCTATGAAAAATCCCGATGGTTCTTTAAATCTCATGACTTGGGAATGTGCCATTCCCGGAAAAAAAGGGGTTTGTGAATTATGTTCTATATCTTTTGCTGCAAACTTTCAATTGTACTTTTTAGAAAACAGTGTCAATAAGATCATTTACAAATTTTGTTTAACTAGTAATCCATTACAAAATATATCGGGATTAAGTGCTCTTTTGTTTAGCGGACGAAATTGTGGTTTAAAGTGATAACTTGTAATAATATAGTTTATTTTCAAAATAATAATTTAATAAAAAAACTTTTTCAGACTCCATGGGAAGGTGGTTTATACAAATTAAGAATGATCTTTAAAGATGATTACCCATCAAGTCCTCCGAAATGCAAATTTGAGCCTCCATTATTTCATCCTAATGTATACCCTTCTGGTACAGTTTGTCTTTCACTATTGGATGAGGAAAAAGATTGGCGCCCAGCTATAACAATTAAACAGATATTACTTGGAATTCAAGATTTGTTAAATGAACCTAATGTAAAAGATCCAGCTCAAGCTGAAGCTTATACAATTTACTGGTAAGGTTGCTTGAAATATTTTTTTGCAATTATTCATATTAATTATCATAATCAAGTTTTTACACAATTCAAATGTAAAGTTGTGTTAACTAAAATCGTGCTTTTCTATTATTCTAATAATTTATCTTAATACAAATATTTCTTTTTATTTCAGTCAAAATCGGCTAGAATATGATAAACGTGTGAGGGCACAAGCTCGAGCTATGGCTGCCACCGAATAAATTACTTAATAACTTTTAATCTAGGTAACATTTCAAATTCAGCAAATGCATCAGATAAGACTAAAAACCAGAAAAATCTTCACAAAATGTTTTATCTGGTATTAATGGCTAGTTTATAAAGAGATATAAGAGCAAAAGTTGATGTAAACTTTAGTGTGTATCTTTGGAGAAATAAATGTATCTTTGGAGTTAAAACTGTTGGTGTATAGCAGAGGTTTGCAGACTTTTTTTTCTGATAAGATTTACCTGGTTTTAATGAACTCCTGTAACTAACTTTCTATCATATGTGTATAAGGTATATGCAAGTCACAGTAGCTGAGCTTAAAATTTTGTCATCTATCAATAGGTGAAGTCAAGCCAGCATTTTAGTTTATTCACAACTGAAAGTAGTAAAAATTTTGTGGATCTACAGTTATTAACTGTTAACCCCTATTTTTGTCAAGACAACATACACCTGTGTTGAATTTCCCATGGACCCCCAGAGTTCACCTAGATGACTGGGAACTAATGGTGTGTAGAGTATGTTATGACTCATTATTTTGCAATGATATATCTGTGGTAGAGTTTAGGGCTATTTTGCTTACATTAGCTTTTGGTTTTAGATTTTCGAAACATTACTTTAAATATTCCATTTTAAGAATCTTGTAACATTTGTAAGTACTGCTACTTTTTTACTCTAATTATTGACAATGTAAGGGTTTATTTATTTCATGTAGCATTATTATTTATGCATCATTTAGTATTTGATCAATAGTCTCTATTCAAAGTAATTTAACAATTTAGGTACACATTATAGGTATATATTGTATTGTAGCAGAATATTTATAACAATATGTTTTTGCAGTACATCATATTGTGTTTTTAGTTGTAATAATTCACAATTACTTTGACAATATGCATTATCATTTCAATCTATTTTTGTATTTTTGTTAGTTTTATCAAATAATAAACTTATAAATCACAGTGCTTTATTTTTAACTATTATAAGTAATCTTTAAAAATATGTATATTTAAAATAGTTTAAATGAATGTACACCAGCTACTGATTTTAAGTAAATATTTAAAACCTGAATACAATTTTAAGTATATTTGATTATTAGTGTATTGATTTTTTTCCAAAATAAAAAATGTCTTATTTTCTGTACTCTGCTGATTAGTGTTCATGTTATCAAGTTATGTCTATTACTAAAAACTAATGTTATAAAAACAAATTTTATTAATAAGCATGCCAAGATTTATAATATTATTTTATTAACTTTGTTAGCGTGTGGCTTAACTTGCAATATTGAAGTATAAAATAGCTATGTTTTTACAACAATCAAAAAAAGGTGGACCCTTGATAAGATCTACATTGAGGAAACCAGCGTTAGTACTCTAAAGGGTGTTATGGGTCCAAAAAAAAGCAGAAGTTTTCTTTGAGTGACCGAAAAAATAAAAGCTGGTAACTTGTGAAACACCTACACAGACAGCTATCCCTTCCCTGTTCTTCCAGGATGGCCTCCACCCATATATGAGTGGCATATACTACAAGTCCCCAGTGGAATGATTTCAAGGAATTATTTTTTATTTATAACCAAATAGATCGTTGTGTTCTAGGTATCCCAATAACCGTTAATTGATTATACATTTCATAAAATATGATGTTTTAGGCTAAGCACTTTCCGCGCTCTGAACCTTCAAACCCATGGTAAATATGTTTCCCCTATTTTAAGCGAAACTAGAGGGGCCATCCGACACAAAAAAAAGTTTAATAGCGAAAGCAAAGTATGTAGGTAATAGAGATGGATCTGTAGTTGCCAGGATCTGCACGGCTACCTTCATTTAGAATGGGATAAAATTTCGCAACCTTTCACAGTTGTGGGACTACTCCAGTCTTGGGAGGCGGTACAGGTGTAATACTATACATTATGGTATATCATAAGTTTTTTCTCTTTCTTGATACGATATGAAAAGGATATTTGATGTTGATTTATTACGTAATTATAATCGGATAGAGTAAAATCTGGGAAATACGGAGAATGAGATAGAACGTTCCAATCAAACTAATAATCGCTTTACGACTAACAGAACATTTGACCTTGCATTGTCTTAATGGAAAACTACTCCTCGGTTTACTAGTTCTCGTCCTTTCTCTATCATGGCTACTTTCGATTGATCATGTTGATTGAAATATTTATCGGCATTGATAATTTATCCTTGTAATACACACTACACTTTTCCAGCCCTTACAAAAGCCTACACGAACCAACTTCGAATGAAGTTTGGGCTTCGCAACAGTTAAAAGTCTAAATTTCCTTAGGCCAAATACGTTTTCGATGCATATTTTGGTACAATATCTGTGTGTCTGTGTGTGTCTCGTACTCAGTCACAAGACTCTTTAAGAAAAGATTTTTTTAATGTTGCTGAAAGTAAATCGCATTAATAAGATCGGTCTCTGCCAATAGGTACGAAAATTTCTTCAACCTATCGCGGATGGTTTTAAGTGCCGCATTACCACTTCCATAAACGGTGCAAATCTTGCCTGCGGTGTGTTTTGCACTATTGCGTTTTTTAAGGCAATGAAACATAACATGCTACAAATATTTCTTTTGGCTTTACGTTGAACGGTGCCGGAAAAAAATTTAAGAGACAAAGAACCCTTCTGGACTTAAAAGAACTCTGGGACGACGAAATCGATGCGAAACTACTAAGTGATTAGCGTGCAGTTTATATAATACATGAGGTTAGTACTAGTTTTGCATTTACGAAACGGTAAAAACTGTTTTTATACTATAAACATTTCATAAAAAGTAAAACATGTCTTTAATGTACTTTACCAACATAATAATTGGCTTATGGTAGCCGCAATAAAAACTTTTGCCCCTTGCTTGTTTTTATGAAAACGTTTTCGTTTCATCAACTCTTACTACATATTATCAATTGACTCTGTGGTATTTTTATTCGCCTTAAACAGTAAAAACCTGTAAAATTTAACTAAAACAAATGTTTTGTCAAAAAAATTAAAATTGTGCTTATGTTAATTATGTTAAGAATATGTAGCTTTTATGGAGCATTAATTATCTGGGTTTGGCCGCATATAGTCGAACATTGAAGCCGTGATAACCGAGTGGTTTGGGACTTCGGCTTCCGAATCGGGGGTCGCGGGATCGAACCGGCGCGCACCGATGACTTTTCCCAGTTATGTGCGCTTTAAGAAATTAAATATCACCATCTTTATCCGCCAACCCGCACTTGGCCAGCGTGGCGGATTATGGTCAAAACTCTCTCCATTGGAGAGAAGGCCCCGTAATCTGTAATCAATACACAAATCCTGTATCTTGGGCAATTAAGAATACGGCTAAGGTAAGCTGTGAGAACGCCAAGTTAAACCAAAGTAACCCTGACTTCGCACCCGTAGCAGGGGTACTTCCGAAGATTTCTTCTCGATACAAAAGAAGTTATACAATCCATATAAAACTATTAAAATATGAATATATTGCAATATGAGTTGAACCAATTCTTTCATTAACTGGTTACGTATTCTTTTGATTATTAGTTATCGCTAATGACATTAGTGCAGGAAGTGGCGAAGCGCTAACGGCGACGTCTGATTTAGATTTGAAGGGACGTTGCAGAAATCTCGACCAGGGAGCTTGTAGTGTTGAAACCAGCACTTGTTAACACCTATCATTCTTTATAGAACAACATTTTCACCGTCGCTTATACAGTTATTACAAGCTAATGAAGACAATTAAATATCATACGTTTTTTCAGTTGTTTGATGAAATGATGATGTTGAAGAGTTAATAAACGCAATAATGTTTAAGTTTAGTGAAACTAGTTTTGGTACGCAAAAGAAATTTCAAATACTAAAAGTTCTCTGTTACCATGCCAGACAACTTCAAAAACAATCATTTTAACACAGTAACAAAATAGATATAAGATTTGGCAGTATAGACTTAAAACTTTTGCCTTTTCAAGGAACGAACTTCTCAAAAAAAAAAGATAAATATTAACAGAATATTCACCGTATTTGTCAACAATAAGGATTTCACAATAAATAAAGTTTGTAGGTAACTAAAATAATACTTTGTTTTAAGATATATTAGATACAGTCTTATAGATATAACAAAGACAGGCTATAAAATGGCAGATGATGAGCAAGATCCAAAGGAATATCGTTGGGAGACAGGTTATGAGAAAACTTGGTAAGTTCTTTAAAGTTGTATAGTTGTTTCTTTCCGATTTAAAGTTATGAAATGACTTGAAATTTATTGTAATAGAATCGAAACATTTCTTAAATGGTAAGCATTTTTTTTTTTGGAAACGTCAAGGGAGGCTATCAAGGAAGATGAAGATGGTTTGGTGGAGGGACTCGTGGCAGAATTTGCACAGAAAGCTGCGCGCAAGACTGTAACTGCACGAAAGGGTCCAGTACGTTTAGGAATGATGAGACATTTACTTGTAGCGATTGATTGCTCAGAGGCCATGAACTGCCCTGATCTTAAACCCATTCGTTTTTTGTGTACATTGAAGGTATGTTTCTTTTAGTTCATTTATTTTTTTATTTTATATAAAATTATCTTAGAAGTTTCGAATGCCATATAACAGGTATATCTTTGAATATTAAGCACAAATTTAATTATTTATTTTTCTGTTTGGCATATTCCCTTTTTAATAATTTTTTAATTCATTCAAATATATACTAACATTTTAGTTGTTAGAGTTCCCTCAGTTTATTTTTAATGTATAGTAATCAAAATGTCTTTGTTGTAATATAAAGGCATGCATTAGTGCGTGTCTAAATTGTAGTATTTTTTTTTAATTTGATTTATTATAATTATAGTTTTGCTATTTATTTATTTAATTAACCAACACTATTAAATGTATATGTGACTACCTGATACAGTTATTATTTTTACTTAATAGGATAGTCACCAAAATACATTGTAAATTGTTATAGAAGCTATGTTAATAAAACTTTGTAATTTTTTTTATTTTTCATGTGTCTAAATGCAAATGGTGAAAATGATTTTTAAGTAAATTTTTAAAATACGGTTGAGAAATACATATCCCTTAGTACTTTCCATTGTTACGACCTTTGGAAATGTATATCTATTTTACCTAAGCTATACTTATATTTCATACTTAAAAAGCTAGTAATATATTATTTTAAACTGAATTAAAAAAATAATGTACTGCAGCTTTTAGAAAAATTTGTTGAAGAATTTTTTGACCAGAACCCATTAAGTCAACTTGGTATAATAACAATGAAGAATAAGAGAGCAGAGCGAATAACAGAACTATCTGGGAATGTTAGAAAACATATAAAAGCTGTGCAAAGGTAAGTCATTTAACTCATTAATAACAAACTGATGTTCCATCAGTACTGACACATTAATAGGTTGAATTGAAGAAAAACTTTTAAAAATATGAACTTTATGAACTTTTGAACTATAAATTACGTACTTATAATCCACTTAAAGCCGCCAAAGGCATTAATTGTAGTGCTGTATTTTAACAGCCGTACACTAAATCTAGAGGACTTTAAGGATTACAATTTTCTATTAATAACGTCATTATCACTATATCATATGTAATTTATGTAACTCATTGTAAAGTTAATAGTTACACACTTTTCATATATGACATGGTTTATTATTTTAAATACAATCCATTTTAATATACAATTAATTATAATGAGGTTTATGTTTTAGCTTGTCTAATTTAGCACTTGTTGGTGAACCATCCCTGCAAAACACACTTGAGCTTGCAGAGAGAATACTTAAACCGCTGCCTGGTCATGCTTCTCGTGAATTACTTGTCTTGTTTGCCTCACTTACAACTTGTGACCCAGGAGATATTGTCCCTACTATCCAGGTGAAATGGACTTCATGTTTGTTTTATTTTTACTCCATATATTATATAAATAAACCAGTTTTGTAATGTTTGTCAGCGAGCCTTGCGCCATTTATCATAAGAGGATGAATTTTTTTCTGGTTGATATGATTAAGCACTTGTTATTTAATTGACTGATTTTTGGATTGTTGTTTAGACAGATCGTATTTTAATATTGTTCTTGTAATTGTAGTGCTGAAAAACTTTAAGTTAGTAATAATGATAAAAGTTATTTGTGTATCTGATCGATATACAGTTGTGCTACAAATACTCTCATTGACACTGAGAGGGGCTGTTTTATTCCACTGTTCCACCCGTGTAGTCACGTCGCTGCTTGTACGTAAAATCTATCTCCTTGTAAGTAAAAGATATTTCTGTGGTTTAAAATGTAATTTACTATGGATTATTATTATAACACCGTCATGACCCTTAAATGTTTATAAAAAAGATTGTTGTGTTTCAAAATTGCTCATGTTTTAAATTATATCTGTTATATAATCTTTGAAGATACATATAAAATTGAATAATTTAATGTATGACAGTTTCGTTACAATTACAATGTGAGATGTTCTTGATAGTAATTAATGAAAGTTATTGTACAAATAATTTTAAAAAACTGAAATATGAATGATGTCTCAGAAATGTTAATTAACATTATACATTTAAAAACTTTTTACGGCAATGATGTTAAACAGGTTTTTAAATGTTTTTGAGGTATATGGGCATACCAAGTTAATGGCACACAAAGCATGTATGCATGTCCAATGCCAGGAATACATAAAATATTAATGTCTTAGTATGCTGTGTGTCTCCAAGTCATCCTTCAAGCGAAAAAGACATAGAATATTGTTTAAATGAAATATGAGTTAGGATACAACTACCATATAATATAGTTACATATAAACTATAGTTAATATTTTTTAATGAACAGATATGTTTATTTTTAGACATTGAAAACTGATGGCATCAGATGCTCTGTAATAGGCTTAGCAGCAGAAGTAAGGATTTGTAAAAAGTTATGTCAAGATACAGGTGGAGAATATGGTGTAGTGTTAGACGATGTCCACTATCGTTCTTTACTTTTGGAGCATACGTCTCCGCCGCCAAGAGCTCGTGCTTTAGACGCCGGTCTCGTCAAGATGGGTTTCCCACACACAGCGCCACCTGGCACACAATCGGATCCCACTGGCAATGCTGATCCACCAATAACAGTGTGCATGTGGTATGTTTCCATGTTGTAGTCGTTTTTGTGTCCATTAAAGTTTTTTTTGTCATAATATTCTTGCCATTATTTGAAAAAGTTTACTGAAAATTTGCTTCCATATTTGTAGCTAAAGTTAAATGTTATGGCGGTAAAAGAGGAGTAGTAGACATTCACAGATTTGAGGAAGTTGACAATTAATAATCTAATGGTATGGATACACACCTGTCCTCATTGCTTTGTGACATAAGTTGTTATGACTTGTTATCTCGGTTATTTCACTATATACCCCTCCCTTCAAACTAGAACATAGTAATGCTTGCACGCTTATGTTGGTATTGGTGGCAAAAATTATGTCTGAGTTATGTGCATACAAGTTACTGCTTTGAACCATTATCATATGTACTACTGAGATTGGTCATTATTTATAGATAATAAAATGTTTCAGTCACTTAGAAGATGGCGAGGGTGTCGGAGGCGAAGGGCACCTTTGTCCCCAATGCCGGAGCAAGTACTGTTCGCTACCGGCGCAGTGCCGGACCTGCGGACTGACACTGGCCTCGGCTCCCCATCTAGCAAGGTAAATATTAGCTAGCATATTTTTTTTACAAGGGTAATATTTTTAGACCAATCTATAATAGCACTTCAAAGTAAAAACAGGGACAAAATATATTATTTAAGTGAATTTTAAATAAGGGAAATCAGGTATTAAAATTTTTCATTTTGTCTTACACTTACCTAATAATAAATTTAATTCTTAACTTTTCTTCACACTAATAAACATGCTCAAATTTTTACCTCCGCTAGATCATATCACCATTTATTCCCAGTGGATCCATATGAGGAGTTGAATTATGAGGGACAAGCCCAGTCTTGTTTTGGCTGCATCAGGAGTTTCACAGAGCTGGATAAACAGGTGAAAGATCTGCTTATTATAAATCTTTTTTAAGAACAGTTGATTTTATTAATGATAGCTAGGGATCTTTTGGTGAATATATAACTGTCTTTGTAGCGCAGGAGCTCTCATACGATTAGCTACTAATTTGGCCTAAACAAAAAATTTTAAGTGTATTTTGGTTTTTATAGAAAATGGTATTAAATTAGAAGTGATGATATTTATCAGATATACCGTTGCACACGATGCCGCGAGTATTACTGCTGGGAGTGCGAGGGCGTGGTGTCGTGCACGCTGCACGTATGCCCTGGGTGTGCATCGCGGCCTCACCTCTATCAGCGGTTGCCTGATACGAGATGACAACCCATCATCACACACTGTGATTGAATAAAGTTTGTACATACAAATTGACTCGTATTTTATATTTACACAATTTAGAACTTTATATATCTACCAGTAGACAAATATCAGATAAGCATATTATGCTTTATGATACTCGCACATAATTCAGTGTTCGGTTTAGTTCTTATTGACTAATTGCTTTCTTATATTTGAATAATATGGTAAAATAAGCAAGATGTTGATTTTGCATTTATCGTACATTACTTAATTCTAAGTAATAAGTATTTGATACTGAGAAATATATCCCTATTAAAGGTTATACCAAAAAAAAATTTTTTTGTCGTAATTATTTAATTATATCACAATTTATAACATCAATGTATGGCTATACAATTAATAGCTTATGCGGGATAAATATATAATTCGAGAAGCACCCACATTAATTTATTATATTATATAACAACAACAATACGGCTTATTGTAAAAATCACAGATGAAAATCTCATATTGCAAACTTGCAATTGGATTTATTTAAAACTGTCGGGCGAGTAACAATCAGATTGTTACGATAAATATAAACTAGTTTATACATTTTTTAAACAGCCTACTTAAAATTACCGCTACTGGGATTCATAAACTACTTTCATAAGGAGAGAGGTAGCTGGTTTAGGCACCATTATGATCAAATACGTTACGGAAGTTTGATGACGAATACATAATATTAAAATTCAATACATAATTGCAAATAAAGATATTACGGCAAATTCAAATTAAACTATTGTACATTAAAAAACGTGTATTCGGTTATATTATCTTTCTATTAATCGCATAAAAAAAATACATTTGTAACAGTCCCGGCCTTCCATTATACGGATCTATACATGATTCAAAAATTGTCGTAAAAGTTATAAAAGTCTTAAAATGTTATCTATAAATTTATTAATGTTCGAATGGTATCTCATTTGTCATTCAAAACATAGTATATTGATTAATTAGGACAGACACAAGGAACGCTTATGGCAAAGCCTAAGTTTGTCATATTTTCTTTAGTAACTACTTAACATTAATAATGTAATACTCTGTTACACGTGTTGTGCGTCGGAATTCTTCTTACGAGTCACCCACAATATGTTGGGTTTTTGGTAATACTGCTCTATTTGTAGCAATGACTTCCCCTTTGTCTCGGGCAGTAGAAGGAACAAAACAACAGTGGCAAGAGTAGCGGCCGACCCAAATAAAGCGAAAACTCCGGACATACCGACAGAATTCTTCATAACCGGATAAAGCTTCGTAAAACCAAACAATACTGCGTTGAAAACGCAGAATATGTAACCACCACACAGACCGCGCACTCTCGTTGGAAGCAGTTCCCCGATCATTAGTCCCGGGAGTAAAAAGAATCCGAGGGTATTGAAGCCTACGTATCCTAATATGAGCACGGGTGTGACGAGTCCAGTACCGGCATCTTGGTATAACAGAAATGCGAGGGCCAAGGTGCAGACCGCGGTACCGACACCCGACACCATTACAAGGGCGCGTCGCGTGATCTTTAAAAGAAGAATGCAGGCCAACACCGTCATCCCGAGCCTGGTGCAGGCGCTGGCGTTCGCTACCAGCTGTAATGAAACAATATAACGTGTAAAAATTATCATATAATAAAACAAAATAAACAGCTATGCAATAATTACACAAATTTTTAAATTTTTGGTTAAAACTTCATATCTTAAGTTTTCCTATTAATATTCCATTAACCCTTGCGGCACTAATATTATCTTTTTAATAAATATTTTTTTGTAATAAAAACAGACATGCAGCACAGTTTCTTTCCAGTGAATTATTTCGCAATAAAAGAATTTCAAGCAATCCGAGATGTAACTTAGATAAAGTAAGAAATATGATGACAAAATTTTAGATGATATCTACTGCTGCTAAAATTGGGTGAGATTTTTAAATCTTAATATATATAAATTACATGTCACAGTGTTTGTCTGCGATGGACTCCCGAAAGTACTTAACCGATTTTAAGCAAAGTTGCACACCGTGTGCAGTTTGATCCAACTTGAAAGATAGGTTAACCTACATCTCAATTTATAGTCATAATATTATTTTATTGCAAATTATTCGTTTAATATTTGATAGTCACAATTATCTATTAGTTCCAAACGATGCCTACAGATGTCGATATCTGTAGTTAGATATCTAGAGTTAGTAATAGACGGGGCTGTGTTTAACGTGTTTACACTTCGGTCTGAGTAAAACCTGTGCGGCTATGCAAACACCAAAAAGTATAAAACTAATAACATTAAATTTATATGTATTGCGTTTACTACAATATTTCTTTAACTTATACTTTAGCCTCAGCAACGCGTGGCCGGGTCTGATAAACAATAAAACTGTAGACATTACCTGTGGATTGAGCGATCCGCCAGCTTCCTTTACTATATCAACTGCATAAAAGATCACAATGTAGCTGCCTGAGAAGATCTGGAGCATGTTGAAAGCGTTAATGAGCAGCAGAGGCTTGAGTACTGGCGGGCGGGACACTGTCGCAAAGAAAGGGATGGTTTCTTCACCCTGTGCCTTCTCTTTCTCCCGTGCTGATATTAGCTCGTGGAGCTCCTTTTGTGCCTGGAAATTACAATAAATTTTAAATAAATAAAATCAATATTTATTACGGATAAAATATAACGTCTAATGAAGAGAAGTCATAGAGAGGCGGCCGTGAATTGAGACTTAAGCCTAGACCATCCACAAAATGGACAAATCTTTCGTTAAAACTATAAGAAACCCTTCAAAGTACATTTTTCTCCCCCGAGAGTCTATCGGCGATAATGGCGATTATTTATTTGCGTGTATTCGTAATAATATAGATGCGAGACTTGGAGGATGACTAAGGTCATCACGCAGCGGATCCAAGTGTTTATCAACGGGTGCCTCTGACAGGTACTCGGTATTTGCTGGTCCGAAATGATCTCCAACTAACAACTCGGAGACACCCGCCACACAACACAGGTCGGTCACCAAATCACTCGTCGAAAATGAACATAGATAGGCCACACTGAGAAGGGGTCCCAACCACATGCCTAGACAAGCTCTAGAATGGACCTCACAAGGAAAGAGAAAACGTGGCCGTCCCAAGCAATCCTAGCGACGCCCTATCGCGGCCGAAATGAAAGTAGAGCTCACGTGGCCTGAGGTGAAGCACAAAACTTTGGAAAAGACGGGACGGCGAAGCACTGTGGACGACCTTTGCCCATCTAGGGGATACAGGACCATAAGAAGAATTCTATTCCAATAATGATATGGCGCTAGTGAACACGCAGGAATCCCAAAGATTTCACTCGGTATCTTGAGACGAATGCTGACGTTTTGTTACTCCAGTAATTTCTATATTTACTCCGCTTCACGGTTTATTAATACATGAACACAATGATGTTTTCAAACTATTACCTAGGATCTGTAATAGATGTGGAACATATTCAAAGTCTCCTTAAAGACCACCAACAGCATAGCTATAGAGCTAAATATAGATTTTATCATAATGATTTCGTAATACAAGTTCAAGTTACTTGGCGCTTATTCTCGTAAGTATTATGAATGAGTAGTTTAATTGAATTGTATATAAATCAATATATTAGAATGATTGTGAAGTAAACATTTAAATGAGCATTTGGCCCGGAATAATCATGGGTAAACCGTTATTGTTGTATGATTATTGTTTGTAACGTATTTCAATTACACGAGGCGCGGGGTTTCGAGAATCTTCTTCACTTCAACTGTAAAGTGATCGTTCATTGAGCTCGTTAAGGCAGATTGGAGAAGTCAACGCGAACCAATAAAAGCGCTCGTGTTCAGTAAACAAAAGGTGAATACGTCGATATAAAGTTGTTCATTGAATCGTATTCTCGAAATTAACTTGTTTACGTATCATAATGAAACTGCAACATTTTCTTATTTCACTGTCCGATTTGAATGTAGTTTAATAAAAGCGTTTATTGAAAATACTTTTTATAATAAACAAATCATCGACAAAAAATCTCTTACAAATAAAAAAGAGTTTGTCCTTGGGAATGTATTTACATTTGTTTAATATGTATAAAGAATTTAACAGCTTCATAAATTCAAATAATCGTTAATAATCGAATTTAAAGTGAACAAATGGTGTGGTCTAGGTTATAGGATTTCTTTTAATATCAGAAACTCACTATGTCAGAATTTCCACGAAGTCTTGCCATGGCCGCCATAGCTTCATGGAAGCGTCCTCTTCTCGCCAGCCATGTTGGGCTCTCCGGTGACATGCAAAGTACTACGAACGCCAAAACTGGAAGGACGATGCAGAGGAAGGATACTGAGCGCCAAGGCAACGCACCGCCCAGCGCATACACATATAACACTCCAAGAGAGTAGGCAACGAAAGGCGTTCCTATTAGAAGACCTCGTAAACGAGGCTCTGATATTTCTCCTAAGTAAACCTGGAAAAGAAATGATTGAGTTAATTTTTTTTTATCTATTAGAAACTTACATTTGATCTTAATTTCCACGTGGCATATAATAAAAAATGATGTATACTATGTCTATTATAATATTTTGTCCAAACCTGGGAGGGAGCTGCCATAATGCCGACAGCAAAACCGCATACAATTCTTCCCAACAGCAACAAAGCGTGGTGCACTGCAGTTCCTATAAGGATCCATCCTAATACAAGTGGAAATGTGGAGACTTGCAAAGTCCGTCTTCGCCCTATGGCCTCCATAATAGGACCGGATAACATTGACCCCAGAGGAGTTGCAGCGGAATGTATACTAGCTGTAAAAATTAAAGTATTGGTTACAAACATTGCCTGTGTTAAAATGTGACTTTAATGCAGATATCATATAGTGTACATGTTTAATATAGATAGCACACATACGCAATATTGAACATTTTTAAATCTTAATTTATTAGCGTAATTAATAAATATATATCTGAGTGTTGATATAGTGTACTGATTAAGAAATGCTTTGTTATTGTTACAGGTTGACATTACAGCAGACATCGTTATCTGATTAAATATATAATTCGAGTTTTACCATACTTTGCGAATTAAAGAACAAACACGATGCTATTTATTATAAGAACGACAACCTTCATGTAACCAAGAGCTACAGAATTATCTACGAGTACCACATTATTGTATCAGCTTTTGTTATACAATTGATAAATTTAGGTCATCATTTAAAAATCTATTTTGATTAAAACAATAAATTATTTTATAATATGACACATCCGCCAACGCGCACTTGGCCAGCGTTGTAGATCAGATGTCATTGTGAGAGAAGGCACCGTTTAGTGGGAACATTAAATGATCCGTGTATGTATGTGTATGATGAGGTAAAGATAAAACCAGTTTATTATTTCGCTAATTAGCGTTGAGTTCATAAATTAAATTTAATCATTTATATGAGTAACAGTGCGATTATATATTTGACGCGTTTTTATCCCATCGCCTTTTTTATGGGAGCGGAATGTGTAAATAAATTATGTGTGATAACGAAATACTTTTATTGCGACCTAAACTTTAGTATAACTGTATACTAATAAAACGATACAAGGCGCTAATAGAATTAAAACTTTAAAACAACATTTTGGTACTCGTTAAGTTATTAACTGTCATTATCTTGGGTCTTGTATTTATGGTGTTATATTACAGTGCAAAGGGGGACCAATCAGGATTGCGAGCCGCATGCAGTACCCTGAAGGATTATTAAGAGTTCCCTTTTATTTCTTGTTATTACGACTTCCAAAATAGATTTCCGTACTTGAAAGATTTGTCATTATCATAATTCAAGGGTACTTATCCATTTCCAATAGAATTATAACCCAAAAAGCATCTGGATTATTACAATTAATAGAGATGCAAGAAGATCTAGCTCTACAATGAATTTCGTGATAATGAAAATCTTATTGAATTTTGCAAATTTGTATCAGTATTGAAGCAGTATTAAAAAGGTTGTTTGTCGAATGCTTTTTATATTCAGCACAACGTACATATGTGAATCATTCTATTTCACCTTAAAATTAGGTATTAAAACTGCGTATGAACGCGTTACTGATAAATGCTGACATTAATTATTTACCAATTTAAAGAATTTAAATCGAATTATAAAATGGCTCAGACTATCAAGGAGCTTGGCCACCTCTGTTATAGTGTTAACAAGTCAACTTTTTTAGTTAACTTTTCATAATTCAGATAATAAAAATCAAATGATACATATACGTAAAACAAACACCGTGGTGTAAGTGATCTTGGTATAAATTGTATAGTATATAATTATAATATGTTGTAGTTATTGTTAACACTAAGTAAATATTAAGTGTATATATTAATTTCGATCCACTCGAGACTCAACAGCTCAACTTTTAAATGTTTCCAAAAAATTTTTAAGTTTTCTTGCTAACCTTAAATAGTTTGTATAATAAAACACGCGCTTTAGGTTAACGACCGACTTTATTTTGACATATGAAAATACAACTATGTAAAGATGGCGCTACTAGTTATAGAAAGATTTTGGTATATAATTATAACAGTTTGCCATTTCACTTTCCTAGATTCATTATTTTGATACATTTTTAAAGTCTTCTAAATAGAAAATAACTTTTAGTGCGCCGTAAGTGGAAAATATTTGCATTTCAACAGAATGTACAATAATCAATTACAAATATGCAGTCAATAAATCTAAAGAACGATTCTGTGTACGCGGTTTCAATAAAGCCTTTATATTCAAACGATCAATTCTGTTGAGATTCATTTATATAAATGTCTATGAAAGACATCATTCATTACTTGTTCGAGAAACAATCTCTGTATATGCTCTTGAAATTATTAGCACAAGGCAGAGGCTTTCAACCTGCACTATCTCAATTATCATTAACAAGTATTCAAATAACGGAAAATCGAGTGCTGTTTATTTCATTATAATATCTTCTTCTCATTAAAGTAAGCAAAAAGGTCGGAATGTTTGTTTAAACATTTTTTACTCTTTTCGTCGAAGAGAGATTTTTTAAGTCTCTAAGTAACTAGTTGCTTTTTATAATTTTTTATAAATATACCAATCAAATGTGTTTACAAACACACAAAGTAAAAAAATATCTAACATACGTACAAAAAATAAACTGTTGGTATTCTCAACATTCTCTTGATGTTGACTAGTGGTGAATGCTTCCAGACATAAAGTCTACCTATTATAAAAATATAACAATAAATATTTATGTTACAGGGATGTTATTATTGTTTGTATATTAACAAACGTTATACTTTTAGTTATAATAAAAAAACATGTAAACAACTTCCAGTTAGTTTGCACATGGCATAGATATCCGATTGTCTTTAATAAGAAATAATATTTGTTGGATACTTTACGTTGATATAAATATTCAATAATGTAAAGAAAACAATGATAATGTTAAAGTAATCATCTTAATGCAAATGATGTTATTAGATTGCAGTTTACAGTAATTTCAAAATAATTTTCTTTATAGGTACGTTAGTAATTTTTCTTCAAAGAGTTCTTTGTAAGGAAAAATATACACTTTAAATATTATCTAATAGAAGTATTACGAATATATGCTACTTTTTATTTTTTAATCACATAACAAAAGTAAGTATTATATAAAGCGTTACTGAGTAAAAGTTAAACCGTTAAATAAAATTCTTCAATCTTCAAAATATCTTTTCTAATTTTACGTCTGGGATTACTTTCATATCAAATGTTTTAGAACTCAATATTAAATGAGGTAACTTTGGTAGAGTATTTTATTAGATATCAATTGAAATATTGATCTTAACTTTAAAATAATACTAATAGTTGTATAATATAGTATTTAGTAATTAGCGTTGTTAGCGTTATCTAATTAAAAGTTAAAAGCCATTACATAAACAGCTCACCTAATGTTGCCACTGCAGGGACTCGGGGCCTTCTCTCATAATGAGAGAGTTGTGGCCTTAATCCACCACGCTGGCGCTGGCCAAGTACGGGTTGGCGGATAATTCCAGTGATATTTAATTTCTTAAAACGCACATGACTCCGAAGAAATCATCTGTGCGCGCCGGGTTCAGAATCGGCGACCTCCGAATCGGAGACCGAGGTCCCTCACCACGAGGCTATCAAGGCTCGGAAGCCATTAACGGAAATTTAAATTTATAATACGCCAGACTACAATATATTAATAATGGGGGATGTACCTATCCACGAGCCCATCTCCTCGTCTATCCTCATGGTCGAGTTTTCATTTTGTAGTTGTGGCAGCGCTACCGCGGAGAAACCAATCGGATGTCCAGCACCAGCTGCCAACACCAGCACTGCGCATGTGATTAGACACTGAAACAAACAAAATTATATTGAAGACCATTTACAAAAGAAATCTGATATACTTCGAAAGTATAACAATGATATTTTTAAGCACTACATTCTTAACAACGGTAAAGGAATTGCTATCAAAACTTCTTTGTAAGAAGAGAATACATGACAGTCGTTACTCCAATTCTCTAGCGAAAATACGAGACTATCAGCACTTGTGTTCCCATTTTATGTAATTACACATAAATGTATTCCACTTTCAGTATTTACTGATGGTAAGTTTGTATTGTCTGGTCTTTCTATTCTAATGCAATTGTGTATACAAACGTTACTCTATTATATTACGATAAGTAAAGACTAGCTTGCAGTTACTAGATTGAAGTAATTGAGAATAATTTTTGAATAGTATTATAGGGAATAAATCCAAACGCTGCTGTTACGTCTGCTTCGATTGGTTCCAATTAATTGTCTTTTCCGTTTACTTTTACTCCCTGAAGTGTTTATAAATTTAATAAAAATATTAACAAGCAAACCATGTTCATATCACTTTAGCTTTGGGGAAGTGACGTCTATAGAACAATCAAAACCTGTCATTGTTCTGCACTTGTTATCCGATATTAAAATAACAGACGATTCATTGTACAGATACTACGAATTCGGTGGTGATTTAACGATCTTATGCTCCTATGATTATAAATAAGTATATACTATTGTATCTGAAACAATAATTAAAACGAAAACTACTAAAAACTAATGTCGGTTAAATCATAATGAACATATAAAGATGTCATTTAGAAGCAATGGTTAATAGGATTAATACAAGTTAGTTGAAAACTGTTTTAAGGTTAAGCTTGCCTATTTCTATGGTTAAGCTTGTTATCTTAATTTTTAGTGGTATATTTTGTCCTTTTATGTACAATAAAGTATAGAAGTATATATGAGAGACCCGATTGCCTTGTTATTTGCCAATAAGAGCGTATGCATACAAATGCTGACACTTTTTTTTATAGTTTATGTTCATGATGACTTGAGTATTATTTGTAAGAATACTTCATACCGTGAGATAACTAGAATCAATGTTAAAATACATATAAATACCATTTATTATTACGATTAGTATGATTTTATGATCGACGAAAAATTAGCAAGTATTTACTATAAATGGCCTTATTTCAATTTAAATACAATCTTTAAGGAGTTTTTTTAAATAAATGTTGTGTCCATGACTCAGGTGCAATAAAATTATACGAGCTGTACATGGGTAAGACAAGATCGGACAAGGACAAAGTAAAGTCAACGTTCAATTAAAAAAAGAAACATGTTTATATTCTTTCAGGTTTTTATTTCGATGAAAGTAATTGCGTTCTAATTTTAATGCTATGTACTGAGAAAGGGTATTCGTCTTTTTTATACCTAACATTCAATTGATAAAGTTAACAACTATTATTTTTTTCGATAGCAAAGCTGGCAAATCACGTTTGGAGATAAAATTCTCGTTTGACATTTATCAATCTTTTAAAAAATAACGAATAGTATATTATCTTAATCCTAATCATTGAAGTAGCTATTCCATTGAATTTAAGATTAAGGTAAGCACTAACATTAAGATAGACAATAATACATATACGAGAAAGGCATTGTACGTCTTGGCTATATTAACAAATGTTTTAATATATTTTGGCCTCGAAATAATTTGTATGTAACATCAGCCAACCCGAACTTGGCCAGCGTGGCAAGTTCAAGGCCATAACTCTTTTATGGAGCAAAGGCCCTGTGTCCCTGCAGTGGGAACATTTAGTGGGCTGAGTATGTAAAGAGATCAAAGAAGTTTGTAAACATTTAAAGTGGAAGGGTGCACAATGTTAGTATCTTGATTTATGCATGCGGTATTTACCTGTAATTGTCTTGTTTTGTTATAATTTTATATGATGTATGTATTTTTTAAAAGTGTTGTAACCATTACAAGCGTTGGTAAATTAATTAAATAAATAATTTTTTTATATTATTATAGGAGCGAATAATTTTTGCAGAATCATTACTCTTAATTATAACATGGAAGGCGGTACTATTATTAATGCAGATAAAAAAAATGTTTGTAGCTAAATAGAAATTGCCTTGACTTTTCTGGTATCAAGTTCCAAGAGCAATTAATGTGGCAGCTACGATGTTACGTAATATGAAGAGATAATGTTTCGGTCAGCGCCAACAAACCAACTAATAGTTACGAGTTTTAGATTAATTGGTGGGTCGTGTTTTGTACAATACATTACAAGCGAACTATAGCCAGAAACATACGTCCATAAGATGATATAGTAATAATAATGAATTGGTTGTATCAAATTATATTATTAATACATAAATATCTTAGGAAACGAATATAAGAGTTATTCGTCATTACGTTATCGAACTATTAATAAATACATATTCAGAGAAAAACAAAAAAAGGTAGGAAAAATACAATATTTTCTTATCTCGTACTGGCCATGTACATAAGCATTGTGTAATTAAACAAAAAAAATATTTGAATTTTACTTTACATTTATTTTTGTTGGTTAATGTGGAATTTGTTTGGTCTGTACTGTAAGGATTTTAGCTAGTAATTATTGTTTTTAACAAATTTAACAGCACAATAAATAAGTATAAAAATATTTAAATACACAAACTGTAATTATGCCCCTAACATCCCACAAATTAAATGGATAAGAATATTGAAACTTTGTAAGTGGTTGGATGATATAGTTTTTCGTGTAGATCTTTCTCTGTACCTCCGAACAGGTTTCCGCTCCACCGTTGCGATGCCAGGTTGTATCCAGGGCACCCATGGTGAAGCTAATTGGAACCTAAACGAGCGGCTTGAAGTGGCCACTCCAGGTGAGCTGCATGAGCTCACCACGGATCTGTGCCGGAAGGCTGAGGGGGCAGGTTTTTACTTCCCTTCGCATTCGACGTGGTCGCAGAGGGAAGTATTAGGCCGCTCTCTATTCTGCTGGCCTCTTTTGCTGGCCCCAAAAAGCTAATGGTTCCCCCATTTAAAACAAAAAAGGAGGTCTTTCTGTATAATATATTCTTTCTGTATATATATTTTTGGACTATTACAAAACTTTTAGTTATACCTGTTAAATAAAGTAAAATATTCTGGTTACGAATTTACCTGATTAAAGACACCGCGCATGGAAGAATATGTCTCTCCCTTGACGTACGGTGGAAGGGTGGCTGTGGAGCTAATGCTGCGGAGAAAGCTCTGAAGTGCCTCGTATTCCTCTTGACTGTGATGGCGTTTTTTGCTTTTAACTGGCGACTCGCGACTCTTCGCAAGCATAGCTTCATGTGCGCCATCGCTAGAATAAAACATACTCTATAACTTTGAAGGTTTCTCAACTGGTATGAACTTTGTTCAATAAAATTTTGCTACTAATAAAAAATGTGTAGCTCGTTTTATTTTGTTTATATTTATACTTGTACATATTCGTCATGTCCAAATAATAATAATTAGGAATTATAAAAATAATTTAAATGGTTACATAGATTATAAAACTATATAATGACGAATGTGTTCAAGAAACTAGATGAAAATAGTTTCAGTCGTAGGCTCAAGCCGCAAACAGAAATAAAAGCGTCTCAACAAATCTTTATGACTCGTTGGAATTAGATGGTTAACTATATTTAACATTAAATTTAAATACGTTACTTAAGTTTTAATAAGCTGAAATTAAATATTTACATGTTCACTTGTTGCATTAAACAAGATAAACTTGTTTTATATTTTTCCTATTAATGATTCCGCAGACAGAGACAAACGTAAATACATATACAAATCTTTTTTCCATTTATGGGGTTAAAAATATATACACAGAAGTATATATCTTAATATATATAAATTACGTGTGACACAGTTTGTCCGCGATGTACTCCTAAACTACTTAACCGATTTCAATCAAATTTGCACACCGCGTGCAGTTTGATCCAACCTAAGAGATAAGATAACTTATATCTCAATATTATTTTATTGCAAATTATTTGTTTAATGACTGATAGAAACAATCATTTATGACTTCCAGACGATACCAACAGAAGTCGATATCTGTTGACTGGATTGAGTCTGCATTCAATGGATTGTGCTGTGTTAAATGTATCGACGTTTAATATATGTATATGTATATAGAAAAAAACGTGTTAGTTACAACACTTGTAACTCGAGAACGGCTAAACCGATTTTCATGATTTGTTTTGGATTTCTCTTCGTCATGTCATGTCTCTTCGTCAATGGGATAATATGTAAAAATTTTACTTCAACGGACGAAAAATTTCACGATCCATTTGCGCACAAATTCTATTTTATTTAATCAAATTCTGTATTTTATTGTATTGATATTATAAAATATGTACCTGTATAATTTTGTGTTTATTTTAAAACCATAAATCTGCCCATTTATTGACTGTTATAATACTTTTCATATATTTATATTATTTACATAAATATAAATACTTTGTTTTACACGTAGTATTTGGCGAGTTTATGGCCCGTCATGAAAATTACGATTATAACCAAACACTAATACAAAAGAATTAGATATAATACAATCTAGTTATTTTTAAACTCGGCAGCATATTATTTTAAGTGAGTTGATATTCATTGATAATGGTACCATTTGGTGATATAACCATGTTTATTCTTTGGTTGTACCATGTCATTATGGCAACCATATATTTGCAAATCATCATGATCGTTTGCCCTTGTATGTATGACGTGTTAATGTATATAAGGTGTGTGGTCGTCACTGTTGTTTTGATTGTGGACGTTGATAATCTTAACTGGAAATTATGAAGTATATTTGATAAATAACCATAATATACCAAATCATACACTGTTGTTTATAAATGACATTTTATTAGTCTTGTTTTTTTCTATACACTTTTAAATGTTTTATCAGGAGTCAATTGAGTTAACATAATAGTAGTTTTTCTGTTATCTCATCGGTATTACTATATTTAACTCTAATGTAATCAAAACAGTAAATAACTATTAAAATTGATTAGTTTCATTGAGTGACAATTATATACTTTAAAAGCAAATTCTTCATACAAGATTTAATTTAATGACTACAGTTGAAAATTTTTGTGATTACGGAAATACTCCATTAGTCTTGGAGTTGCTTTAGTCTCCTTTTACAACCAATTGAAATAATATTATCATAATACAAAATTGAATAAATGTTTATATTCGATCGAGGAGACGAACAAGAACTTTGAGAAATTGTTGTGTCATTGTGGCTTTTGAACCGTTGTAATATTTTTTTTGTGAAAAACCTAACAAGAAACGTCTTAAAAAGAATAGAAGTGATGTTTAAAAATTTTTGACGGGCGTCTTGTTATATTTTCATAATTGAACATCACAAACAGCCATGCTTTGTGGTTATTTTAAATTAACGTAAAATTGCTCATTATGTCTTGTTACGCAAAGGTTTACGATATTCGTAATATTGTTGTAGAAATAATTAACTATAACATTATAATTACGCGACCGATACCCTCAAATTTATAAGATAATATCATCTTTTTTGTTAACTGTTTAAAAATATTTAGTTAAAATTAATGCACTCCTTACAGGAGGCTCTTTGAATGGTTATCGCTGTACCATTTCTGCTGCAAACATTGCTATGATCTTGATTACGAGATAGAAGTTTTGCTCGATAACATTACTATACAATAACAATAATAATAAAAATTACTAATACAATTTTTGTTACAATATGAACGCAGTTTAGAACTTTGAAATTTGTGATTGATTTAAACATTTTACGTTTACTCGGTTGTACTTACAAATGATCAACAGAATTTGTTGTATTATTATTTATGTATCTATAGACCTTGGGCGAGATTTGCCAAATCTAATTATAACTAGAATAAGTTTGGTGTTGGCAATGCTTTCACACTGTTTTTACGTTTTTGTCATATGTATTAGAGTTTGAGAAATATCGTGATTTGGAGACAGTGATGTTTAGGTCATCATGTTTATATCTAATTGCTTAATAATGAGGTCAATGGTGAGTTATATTGATAACTATAATTCAACTAGTACAGTTTTGTAACAAAATACGATAGTGATAAATGCTGTGTCGTCGTATATCTACTGCTGGAGCTCCTGTTTCCTTCTGTCTTCTTCTTCTTCTTCTTTCCTTTTTTCTTCTGTTCCCGTTGTGTGCAGAAATTACTGAGTATCAGTCTAAAAGGCTGTCACTGGTGATTTTACTGTAAGGGACTTAACATCATTGTTTCAGGATGATTAACACAATGTGGCACCGTGTATTAACATATTATATAAACTTGACTGGAGAGTTGTATAACTAATTATTAGCTAAACATATTGTCGTCTCGTCGTTTCATTAATTAAAAAAAAGTTTCAAGACAGCGTGCGCAACGTGTGCGGTGTAAATATAACCATTCTTGATTTATGATTTTTATAGCGACTGTTGACATTACTTCTATTATTAGAAATCTGTTGTAATAACAACGTCGATGTCATTAGCTCCGATAAAGGAGAGAAAGGAGATAAAATCCGGGAAAGACATCACACGAACGATGTTCGAATTATCTGTGTCAATTGTTGTATATATAGACATAACAACTAACAATTCTTTTAAAAGTTATTTCGAAATAATAATGAATACTAAAAATTCCATCTTTCCATTTTATATTTTAATATTTTTTCTATGGAAAACAGAAAGCCATTCAATTATTGCAGTTTCCTCACATTCACACAAGAATATGTTTCACACAAGAATATGTTTCATACAACAAAAAAATTAAAAGAATAAGCCACAAAGGAAATATTTTAGGTCATCCACATTTAAGGAGAAGATAATGAACAGCGAAGTATTTGATCAAAGTTAACATGCATACATAATGGTTTTTGTAATGTTTATTATATAATATATGATTATAAAATAACAAATCTTTTACTATGGAAATATATCATTGTAATTATTGTTATATATTGGTAATATGACTGATTGATATTTAACATACGATTTTATGATTCATGTTTCTTACCTTTGTATTTTTATTATTCTAAGCTTCGTTTTATATGAAAGCGAGTAACCAAATAATAATAACACCATCTTACACAATAAAATTTCAAATGATTTAAAATGAAGTTTTAAATTCCTGCGTATACTAAGGGTCCCGAAGTACGACTGACAATGGTTCACTTATCAGAGTAACCCTTAACCCTGACGTATGTTACTGCATTTGCATCTCTGTACATTCACTTACAACAATGTTAATTATAAATTTATCCTATTAATAAAACTACTATCTAAAGATTCATTGACTGCGACTCTTAATTTATTGAAAGACGTCATTTAGAATATTATTTTGATAACGTATTAACTTAAAAAAAATTGTAGGAGATAATTTACATAACATGTAACTGTTTATATTTGTTATAACACTAATAAAACATGTTTTTTATTATTAGTTATTAAAAGAAAAGCTAAGCAAAGTCATCCCCGAAGAATTCGACCCGTATTCACAGAGATGGCCCCCAGGTACCCCCGGTATCGGCGACCTGGTTGTCCGGGTCCAAAAATGACCACGGATTATTGTATTGTCATCGACTCCTGGGTTGTGTACAAAATTTCAGCCCTCTAGGACAATTGGAAGGATTTCAAATTTAGCTTGGCAGATTTGTACATACGACGATGACGAAAAAACAAAATCTGAATAAAACTTGGTTTACTCACTTAAAAATTAGGTAAATGAGAGTAAAATATACACAGGTAATAATAGATTTCATTAGTGTGGTCAAGCTGCAGCCCGGTTTTTCCATTATTATTTTTATAATTACTATGATTATCGTAACATGATGAAAACCACTTTTTATAACTCCGTTTTGAGTATAATGCAAATCGCGGACGTAGCGACCCGTAGCGATATATTAAATGTTTTTTTTATCAAAAGACCGCGTAAAAACAACCAGTTTTGAATTTTTTACAGGTTTTATTTCCGGTGTGGGTTATATCTATATATTTTTAATAAGTTACAGTATGTTGACTAATTAATTACGATTCTGTTACATGGGCACAAAATCACAACGTAACTACCAACGGTTACATGGGTAAGAACTGCTTCCCTAATGTGCCTAAACCAAACTTTTACACACTCACCCTTTGTAAAATGTTGGTTTGGGCTAATTTGATTTATCATTTATAAGAATTTTATCTGTCAGTGTCTTAGAAAATACGAGGTACAAAAAGCTCGGCTTAGGCCTTTCCTCGATGGAAACCTCAAAGCGAAATATTACAGAAGATGTATGTAAATATAAATACACCGCGAGTTAAATTGTTCTGTTTCGTAACCATCAGTTGATAATATGTGATTAAAATTATGTTTAGATCAAAAGTTACGAAAAGTAGGCTTTTTAGCATGCTTTTTCTATTGTTTTAGTAATTATTAAATGTAATAATAGCCTACTAACTTAACAAGAACTTTAGTCAATGATAAAAAAAATTAGATAAAAAACGACACAAAAGGTAAGGAAGAAGTTGAGAATTAAATTTCTTCATCATTGTGACTACAATTAGGTAGTAATATCTACATTTTATAATTTAGTAGAGCCTAGTTTAAAAACAAGTTTTTTTGGTCCTTTGCTCTACCTAGTTACACACAAAAGGAGCATTATGTTTCATTCGACCGTGAACGGAACAATCAATGCCATCTCCACAGAATGCTTATCATTAATTCCTAAATTAATCGTATTGTAAAATGTTATAATATTGTAGAGGATCCCTAAAAAAGTCGACAATTTCGTTTACGATTAAAACTGTCTTAAAATTTTACCAACACAACTTAATCATCGCTTGGTAAACACTAATAATCAAGTCCTTAAGTTGGTCATTGACTTTAAATGACATCATAATCCTTCATCAATATTCTTTTTCACCTTCACAAAGATAAAAGAATTGATTTTGTATATACAACTTAATATGGTCAAAGTTATCATCGAATTTCTTTAAGGAAAGCTAACTCATGACTACATACAACGCGTAGTTTTGAATTCGCCAATTTCTGTGTTTTTTGAGAAGATTTTTTGTTTTACCATTTCATCAATTTATCATTTAGGTTAAGTTTAATTTATCAACACAATGTGGATTGTGTTGCTGTGATCGAACTGTCGTCACAAGCATGTACCGCTTGTGGTGTTTGCATAAATTTAAAACAACATTACGAGTACTTCATTACACGTAAACAATTGTATTGAATTTGCATGCGTATTGTTTGGTATTAGCAAGGTATGTACGTTATTATTCGATGCCGAAATTAAACCTGTTAATTACAACTATAATATAAAATAATTGTAATCATATGAAGATAATTAAATAAAATAAAATTTCGGAGTGTTATTTATTTAATTACCACGACGTTTCGACCTTTTTGCAGCAGTTATGGTCACGGTTAAGACAAGGCTAATTGAAATCGTTGTTATTATGAATATTGTATTGTATATTAAAAGTAAAAGATAAAAACTAGTTATTGTATTTTTGTTTAGTAACAAAGAGTATTAAGCCTACAAACAAAATGTTTGGGTGCTTAGTACCTTCATTTCTAAAAAAAAATCACCTTAAAAATTACATTATTTGAAGCGAATACTTTGATAAGCAGCAGTCATTACATTTGTTGAAGATCCTTCAACCTTTTCGTAATTAGTTCTTACTAATTAAGGGATTAAAATATCTTTGTAATTTATTGTCAATCGCACAAAAGAATTTCCATTTTTTGGAAATGGTTTACCTTACAGACGGTCGAACTTTTTTGATCGCTTGTCAAAATCAAGAATGATCCGAGTATTACACAGACGATTCATTGTGAGATATATTCATTATGTGAGGTTTTTATAAATAATAATTAATTTTCTGAATAAAATCGGGGTGCGTGAAATTATCAAAAAGGGTATAGGTAAAGATTAAATTTTTCTGAAAAACTCTTTTTATGAAGATACGTACATTACAGTTTATTTAAAATCTACTTATAACATGGGATGCTTTGTGTTTTATACTAAGGCGTATAAAATACAAATATAATATATGGTATTTATTAGAAAATCATTGAAAGTTGTACAGTACGTTTTTTTCTGATCAAAATAATAAAAAAACGATACTGAATAGAAAATTATTTTATATTCAAAGTTAATATGAAAAATTACATTTCAATAAGTTTCTGGTCGGAGAAAGTCACTGCGTTGAGAATTTTAAGTAGGTGGCTGAATAACATTATCATGTTTAAATTTTTGTAGCATTGGAATTTGTTTTCAGCATTAAAATGAGCAGTTTGTAAAATGTTGTCCAAATGTGAAAGTCGCGGCCTAGCTTCCTCCTTCATATTCAAACCGACATATTTCATGTATGAGTATGTATCTATTGAGTTTTACTTTACTTAAAATCGTTAAACATACGAGTAAGCCCATTCGGCAAACGTAAAATATATTTATTTTATAAGACACAGAAAATAATAAAACCTATGTTTCTTTCGTGTTATAATAGTTTTCATTATTATAAACTACTTTTGTGAAATACAGCAAGATCTCTTTTTAAAATAGTTTTCCAATAGTACAATAAAGTGCAAAGGTTACCAAAACGAGTACCACAATTATGTTGATTGACAAATAACTATTTTGTATGAACATACAAAGGATATTTATCGTGAAACAGCAATAAAATGAAACTGGTATTTGGGCGGAAATTGATAGTTCGGTCATTAATGTGATACTGGAAAAGCCACTCCTCAGCATTTAGCAAATTGGACGAGAAGTCAACACAAATTGCGCCATATTATTTGAAATTTTTGTAATATGTCGTAAGAGCAATTATATATATCATTCTAGTTGATATGGTACACATAAGTTTATCGAGTTGCTTATAATTTTTAACCATAACAAAAAAAAAATACGTGGCGAGATGCGGTAACATTAGATCAGTTACTCCTAGCTACTTTTTAAATATAACTTAAATATTCATATCTTACTAAAATTTTAATTTTATAAGCCAAAAAACCTGTCTGGTTTTATATGTATTTATAATCTCTGGTTGTATTGCGGTATACAACCAGAGATCAAAAACATACTTGCATCTAGCAATAATTACTGATAACATAAGGATATCCTTCGTTTTTATTTATTTAAAACTTCCTTCCGTTACCGTGCTATAAAAATATAAAAGCATTTATATTATAATGTTATAGCTACTATGTAATTGTTCAGTGATTAAACTAAAACAATCATTATTAAATATAATCGACGTAATGTTAGGTTTTCTCGTTTAACTATTCCGTTAACGTATAAAGTAGTTACTAAATCTGTAATCAAAACGCAAGTCTATGAACATTTCGCATAATTTTAAAATTACAGTAAATAATTTAATTGCGCTAGGTATATTCTCATAAATATAATTTATTCAGAGTACTAATGTGGGAATAAAATATTTGTTTTCTTTATCCACATACACAACAAAAGTACAGGTTTCATTCCACACATATAGTTATTTAATAATAAATATCAGTAAAGTATCCAAACAAGCTTACGGTTATTGGGTTATTTGACCGATGAAAACACATGTTATAAATTCAAACAAAAATTGAACAAATGTAAAACAATAATACATGTTCAATGCTGCTTTGCGCTCGTCAAGTCTTAATTTGACTGTGTATTTAATGTTCTTGTAAATATTCTGTCTAAAATTATTTTCAAACGTCATTAACGTTTATAGTTTGAAGTTAGATAAAAAAAATCTAAATCTTTTATTTGTAACTTACAATATAAATCTATAAACAGTTTTTGGAGTCCGTCAGTTTTTGAAGGTAGATCCTACTACCATTGACATTTTATGAATAACATTATAAATTAGCTAAAGTAGCATTCGTTGCTTTGTCAGTACATTTATATCTCATTATATCTATGCCCCCAAGCAGATGGATAGTACATATCAATCGCCACCGTTACGAAAATAGATTAAACGTTTTATAATTTACTACACAGCAGCACATTTACATGGCAGGAAGCCGTGAAACTAAGAATAGCTTATCCGTGAAAAAAATTATTAAACATACCAATTTTAAAACTTATTAGTCTCCTGTTTCGTAAAATACAACATTCAGTCAACATTCAAAATTTTTATTTTTGTCCTATACATGATATTAGGGTTTTAAAATGGACGAAGTTTTATTTGTGTATAGATTAAGGTTGGCGTGGATTTTCATTGACTGAAATAGGAAGGTTTCCTGTAGACCACAATAGCTGCAGATATAACATAAATGTTTTATTAAATTAAATTTGGCTACCATTATTCCGGATGTTCTCTTCTGTTTTCTTTATAGAATAAAAAAAATTAAGCGTACAGTATATTTATTACAATTTGTTGAATCCATCATAAATCATATTTATGTAGAGCGTTTGTTACTTCTTAACTAATTAATCTTAACAAATATTGTATATTAAGAAATGTTTAGTTTCTCAGACGGGTGTTCGTTATTGGCATTTAGAGTGTACCGAAGCCTTGACATCAAAGTATAAAAGTATAAGAACGTAATTCGTGTATAACTAACATATTTATTATTTCAACCATTAGATTACTTTTACTTTTACTTTTACTTTTAGATTATGCAATTCGTACGATTTTTTATCGTTGAGTCTTATCATTATATTTTCGCGTGCTTACGGCTTTTGCTTGTTTTGTGCAGGGTAATTTGATTTCCCACGCAGATTGTTCCATTTTAATATTTTTCACTAAAATTTTATAAATTTTTTATTGATATGTAGAAAATTATTTCAAAACGTTTGAAAGACGCCAAGAGATTAAGATGATTAAAATTTTAACACAATTGCTGCAATGCTATGAAAAATTAGTAAGTCATATAAAATACATTCTATACAAAACGTCTATATATATCTCATGGGAATATATGTATTCGTCCATAGTAAACAAGACCTAGTTTAGCGTTATAACTATATTTTTGTTTTTAAATGTAGTGATAATAATAAAATAAAACGCACGTTTTTTTTATATTTTACTTAGTGTTTTAATTGGATAGTTTGTTTTTTTATAATTGAAGGTAGTTGCCGAGGACTCAAATAAAGCATAGTCCTTTCACCGTACGTACTCGTATTATTCGTTCGCGTAGTGCATAATCGTTCTTGAGCGACAGCCCTCCTCTATACAGGATAGTCGATTTTATTTTGTAAATTTTTATTGAAAATTGTTCTTCGATCAAACTGTCATTCACATAACCCAAAATTATCATCCTTATATTGTGATTTAACTGTTGCAAACTCTATACTTTTTAGTATTTCTAACTGCAATTTGTAAATCCTATCTGATAAGGATGATCCGGTCAACCCGGGAGTTAACTCAGATAATCACTGGCCACGGCTGATTCTCACAATACTTAAATCGTTTTCAATGTTGGGACAATCCATTCTGATGCGATAACGGCGCGGAGGAAACATTTCGTCATCAATTACTTAAGGAGTGTCCCAATCATAAAAATGATAGCATAATTTTGAACATGAGAAAGGACTAAGAATGAGAAGAGGTAGTTTACACGAGCTTGTACGAAATAAATTAGTAAGCAGTAAATTTGTTAAGTATTGTCTAAAAATAGGTAGTATTGTAAACTATAGAGTTTTTATTTATTTGTCTGCTTCTATAAGCAGACAAATAAATATAGCTTTAAATGTATATATGTATATGTACTGAATGACCACGACCACTCTGTCAAGAGTGACGCGACTTAGAAGAAGAAATGTATATGTACATGTACAGAACAATATTGTAAGTAAGATGCAAAGTAGCATTAGTAAAGTATACGTATGTACATATACATATACCATGTTTTTATAAGCTAATGGAAATAATGTAAGTGGAAGTGTGGTAATGTAAATTAGTTAAGTATGTTTTGTATTAATAACGTAAGTTATTTAAGAATATTAAAGATGTAAAGAGGATTGGTAAACTAAAGCCCTGAATAATAATATCAGAAAGACTTTTTTTTTATTTACAATATTTGTTAAATTTTGTATCGTTAGTCTGCATTTTTCATTCGGTACACTGTATACGTTTACAATATCCACGGTCAGTAAACTCGTGCCTTTAGAAATAATTACAAATGGTACAATGCAAGAAAAGTTTACATTTAACATTCATGACGTTAAATGGTTTTGATCTATACCTCTATTGAAAAAGTCGACAATAAAAAAAATTACGATGGTCTTATCTGCCTCTGGTGCAGTATTATAACTTTCGAATATAATCGTTCGACTATTATTTTTTATTATTAATATAGCACAGGCGCAATATTTTTGCGCTATTTTGTTACCTATATATGCTCGAAGTTGCGTAATGCAAAAATAAAATACTATCCATAAACGTCATAAAGGACTTCAAAATAGGTAGATGTCTAATGATTGTTTAATGACACGTATGACAATTGTGGTGTGTCCTACCTATAATCATGGTTAACAAAAGGTTAGACAATGGTTCATATAATCCACTGTTTAAATTCTAAAACTTACAGTTAATTGTCTAATATACAGTAGGTAAATTGCATGCGATAATTTATTTAAATATACAAAAAACAGGCAACGAATTTCTATTGTTTTATACAGAATAAAAGAGCTTTGTCTATGATATGAATATCTAGCGATTATTAATCATTAGATTATAGACAAATGAAAAAAAAAATCATGTAATGTTACTGGACATTTAAATTTAAATAAATCTATGCTTGCCCATAAACAATAAATTAATTTTATGTATAACAAAAGAGTTCATTTACATTTAACTGTAAATGTCCGAAGAAGTAGCAAATTTATAAAATTTATTTGAATGCTATTTAACGGATTTTTGCTATCTCATTTATAAGAGTAATATGTCAAATATTAAGAGCAATTAGTTTTCACAACAGATCAATACTCATTAATTCTGAAACACAGCTGAAATGCTAAACAAGTTTACTTTGGCTCAATTTAACAAATAAATACATCTTATATTTAAAGAGGACATTTAAAAAAAAAGTTTATATGTAATCAAAAACATCGGAGACTTCAAAGCAAAAAAATATTGATGAAAGCCAAAGTAATGTACAACACATCTAACATTAATACGTTTACATGTGTGTTTTTTATTTATCTTATTTACAATTCTAATTATTTACTGCAGATAATTTCTTCACGTTCAAGTTTATAAACAAGGTCGCATCCTTTGCAAAGGATTACAGCTGATAGGTTATTGATTACGTATGTAACGTAATGAATGTATATTCCTTTATTGGAAATATTAATTTTAATTGAATGATCTTTTAAAAATTATTTCTTTTTATTAATAAATTTAGAAAACGCATTTAAATTTTGCGTATGTCACACACAAAAGGCAAAGTACAAAATCGTGCAACTCACCTTAAACTTTTATCCTTCATCTTTGTTTTATAACACCAATTTCTCTTTTGTATGTAGATAAAAGTTAAAAGGAACTTTCACTCAGTACGCAAACAGTTAAAACGGTTTGCTTCGTAATTTTCGTTGTGAAGAAACAAATAATATTTGATACACAAATCAATGGGACATTGTGTGTGCCATCGTATTTCATACGCACGTAGCACTGGGTAGAAGCGGTAACAGCTACTGAGAAATTGGTGTCGTTCGCCGAATCGACTGGCCCGCGTTTGAAGCGCGGCGGCTCGGGGCGATATTACGAGACGCTTGTGGTGCGTCGACATGCCAGGTCTCGTGACGACGAACAGTTTCCGCAATATTGAACTGGCGGGTCTGTGTCAAACATAACTAAACAAAGCTAATCAAAGATAAGAATTTTAGAGTTCAATACTGTTAACATCAAAAATTACCTTCTCTCAATTATACGATACTGATCTGTAAATAATCAATTGTAATGCACATATTTCACGGCATAATAACAAAAAAATTGTCAATGTCAAGCTAGAAATCCAATCACACGATTGGATTTCTAGCTGGGTATATACAGCGCTATTCTTTGGGGGAGACCTATGTTCAGCAGTGGACGTTTCCAGGCTGATGATGATGATGATGATATACAGCGCCCGATAAAAGAGTAGGATTTTTTTATTTCTATATTCTTATATGTAAGGACGCCAAATTTTGGTTTGATCTGGGCACTCAAAACCCTTGCACCAGCCCAAGGTATATATTAGGAATTTAGAATTGTGTATTATATAAACCAATATATTGACAGCCGGCGACTATACAATTTCAATAAGCAATAATTATATAACATGTAGACAACCATGAATATAGATAATATTTATGATTATTCATTAAGACTAATATTTTACAATAATCGCGATTACTAAATTCGAGAAAAAAAATTAATTGTGTAATAATGAAAACAGGAAGTCAAGATAACATAAGTAAAAAAAATATATATGATAAATGAAATAAATAGTATCGAGCCTTTTTTTTTGTGATTACTTATGTAATCATTAGTATTTGCACAAATGTGTAATCTTTTAAATATTTTTTATACCTATTAAAAAATGCTAATTTTATGAAAACGTTTTGAGATATAGGAGTTTATTTCATATGAGCGCACGTAATAATCCACAGCGCAACAAACAAAGCACGATTAAAATGTATGATACCTATTTGAATATTTTTTTGTAATACATTAAAAATATTTCTATGTGTGTTGAATTTTTCAGATGTTCTTTTACTGGAGTATTTTAGAATGAAAGAATAACGAGTTTACTCGGTAAAATTTCCTAAATTTAAATGCGTGCAATAATTTTTCTCACTTCTTTAAGTTTACGCTGTGTTGGTGCCTTCAGTAATTGGTTAGAAGAAAATATAAAGAAAGAAAGAAAGGTTAGTGTTTATATAATGCAGATGTTCTAGAACTCTTTTCCTCAGACCAGTTGCATAATTTAGGTGGTTCCGGTGGGCACCTACAGCTACATTGAATCTTCCGCGTACGACTTGATGTTTACCTGGACAATTTTGGGAACTAAGGATCTAAAGTAAAGTGTACTTCGAAGTTGGTGCCCTATAAACATTTTTAACAGAAAGTGCAAAGAAACAAATGAAATCAAAAGTTGGCTCTGCACTTTTTGCATTTAATTAACTTCAAAATGTTTGCAGTTACTTCATGGAAACTACCACTTGTCGGACTTGGGTTCATATCTAGGAACATACGCTTTCTTAATACAAGCTAAGAAAGAAACAAATTAGAAGAAGGAAGAAAAATAACCAAAAACGTGTTGACTTATTTACGTAAACAATACTTAATACTATTTTATGAGTTATACAATAATAGAATCAGTGCATTTGAGTATTCAAAAATTATTAGAGTTATATCCAAATAAGCATATTCCTAACAAATTTATCAAAATTTAGTATGTATTAAAAAACTATAACAGTGAAAATAGAGACTACAGTTATGAATATTAAATTATTAGGAACACTCATATTTTAACCTGTAATGATAAATTAAATCACTTATTTCTGGAAGAAAGTTTATGCACGAAACAGAGCCTTCGGTAACTATGTGTACTTCGTAGTAGTTTCCATGCCTCTTATAGATATTCTTATTATCAAATTTAAAACCGATATTATTGTAAAACGTGTAATGAAAATGACTCATAATAGTGCCAGTTTTGTGAATATTTCATACCAAAACTTACTACAAAACCTCATAAAATACATTTAATGCGTGTATTAAACACGTCGACATTATACATAATTTCCAATTTTGATATCACGGAAGACAAAACGCCCAAATATATCTGTCTATTTAAATGTAAGGTGATAGATGTCAACGAAGATTGATTGTAATGGGAAGATATCTGAGTTTAGACAACCATGTAACAGTTTTTTATCCAACATAGATAACCATAGACACATCGTTAACAGTGACGCTATTAAATTATAACATAATAAATTTACACGATCACATTTAAAATAATTTTTTTTCAGTCATTTTGGCCTTTAATTACAAATGAATACATGTCTCTATAAAGTGATCTCTTAAGTTATTATATGTTGTTACGTATAAGATTTCTGAAAAAAAAATATAATTACTTTACCTTAAAAAGAACTAACTATTACTGTTTCTAAATTCTTCTCTTGAAAAATGTTCTTTCCATTACATACAGCCAGTACGAAATGAAAAAAAATGTTCACGTTCACGTTAACAAATGTTTAAAATTTATATCTGTATTTAATTTAGTGACATTTGCATACAGGACTAACAGAATGTCAACCACTTTTTCCTAATAAATACCTTATACATTAAATAATTGTATTTCTCATATTGAAAAATTGTTGTGTAATCTAAGAAAGGTTAAAATATTTCATCAATTTTATAGCGGTGTTGCAATAATCGAGTGGTAACGATAATTTTTTTCTTCAAGTTCTCAAGTACTTTTCTAACCATTTCAAAATGTAATAAGATAATATAAGAGTTAATATTTTATGGTGATCCCCTACCATAAACGAGGCCTTCGGAGTAGCGGGTGTTTGGGGAGGGGGCCCTAAACTCCAAACAGCAACTCCGAGGCGGATAATGGATCGGCGTGGTTTCGAACCATCGTGCTGGTACAACGAGGCTTAAGAGTGGCGTGGACAGCACTCACCCTGGGGCTGGCTATCATAATAGCAGAACGCGAAGGATCGCGCGAATTGTTCCGGACGGAGTTACCGGGCCCCTCGTAAAGCGCCGAGACGACCACCGAGGGGGTTTTAGTGGGTAAAAATCTCATATAACTCTGGCCTTCCCCCCCAGAAGACAGGATACCTTTTCAAAGATTGCGCACGCGAAAAAAAAATAAAGTTAATGTTTTAACATATTTTTATTTTTAATTATACTTTACAGCTAATAAATTTAAGAATTCAATATTTTATCACTTTTTGCATTTTTTTCACAAACCTGTTATCGCAATATTAATAAGTCTTATTAATTATATATTTATTTATTTAAGTCACCTTTGCAATTTACTTAATTATCAATGTGGTGTAAACACTTGACTCTTGACTCTGATTGTATATATTCTTTATTATCTTAAAAATATTAAAGGTCGCAATTCGCTGATTAACATACATTCATAATTTTAATAACTATATAAATATTACTAGATACGTCATAGATGATAACTGTTAACGCGTACTGTATGTATAAGGGGCACTTAAGATAATTTTCCTCATATCGTAAGTTGTCAACCGCAGTAGTAACACGCGGAAAAGGCGAGGATATTCAACAAATTGTTCAATTCAGGGACGTGATGCAGATTGACACGGACTTGACTTTGACATGGATTGTACGGAAAATAAAGCAAGATCTTCCTGAACAATTTATTTCCTGATACATAACATTTACGTCAGTATTATTTATATGCCAGTCACATTTTCGTTTTCGGAAATATGAAAAATGTAATTGCGTTATTTTCACAATACACCTAATTCTCGTTTTACACGATAGATGCGTTAAAAAAATCCCTATGAAGAGAATTAGGCGTTATTCCACACTATGCGTAATTCACGGAGGGAATCCCACTCATACTCATACGAGTGGGAGTTATATCATTGTAGCATCCGCTGTACATGATAACAAAACTAATTTAAACGCTTAAAAAAAACCTTGCTCTTTTTGAAATTGAAAGATTATTTGGGTTTTATTAGACTTAGTCAGATATTTATTAATAAGTGTATAATAAGTTGTACAGTTAAATAAATTGCCATATTTACGATAAAAGTATCATTACTGCTTACGACTGATTTTCAACGTGTTAACTCAATCACACCTGGACTCAGTGTTATCGATAAATGGGACCTAACATATAATTTATTTTAAACGGTGCGATAATAAGAGCGGGGTGTTGTTCACCAGACAGTAAGTGATAGGTCTGAGATAGGTAGGATAGGATATAACAAAGTGGAGCTAGGTCTTAGACTTATCACTAGTAAAGTTTGCTCTGACTCTAATATGTATGTATGTGGATAGTCTGAATAAAGAAATGCTGTTATTGCAACAGGTTGACATTTTTTTTCAGCTTTCTATCTGTTCCCACTGCTGGGACTTGGCCTTCTCTCATAATAAGAGAATATTTGGCCTTAATCCACCATGCTGGCCAAGTGCGGGTTGACGGATAAAGCCAGTGATATTAAATTTTTTGAAGCACACATGACTCAGAATAGTCATCGGTGCGCGCCGGATTCGATCCCGTGACCTCCGAATCGGAGGCTGAGGTCCCAAGCCACTCGGCTTTCACAGCTGATTGATATTATCATTAATTTATTAAGATGGGTTCCAAAAAATTCTGACATGTATGGTTGGACCATACATGTTAGAATTTTTTGGAAAAAACGCTCTGTGTATATCGAGGTAAACGCTTATCAGGTGAAATGTGGCAGCTGTTAAATTTCTAATGGTATTTAACTAAAGTGTTTTATAATAAAACTGTGTTTTATGTTACACTAGTAAATATATACGCAAGCATTAAAAACATACTCAATGACGAAAAGGATTTAAGATCTTAAGGCTGCTCTTTGTTTTCTTCCTTGCCTCTATTTCCGTAGACTTAGTTACAACTAACTCGGACTATACAAAATATTAAATTCTTATCGGTATTTTATTATTATTATTTATACTTGACATCGTGTAATTTATTTTTTAATATTTGCTTATTACATATGTATTCGAAATATACTTATGGACATATTTAGAGGAACAGCATTTAACTTTTTTTTCTGTTCCCGAAGTTTACTTTCGTGTATCCAAATAAAGATAAATAAAAATAGCAAATTGTCGAAATCAACTCATTACTTACACGTTTCGGAATGCACCAGGCGCTTGAAATATTTGTACGATCAAGGTCAATTTTTGTGACAGCCATGCTGTTTACAAACAATTACAATAGATAAAAATATGTAGTGTAAATGTGTAGAAATTGCAATAAGGTTGTAACAATAAGGTGTAACAATAAGGTGTCGACGGTGAAATGTGCTCGCCTAGAATATTATATAGGCAGATTTGCAAATCACATCAGCATCTAGCCAGAAGGGTTTTTCAGCGCGCTTTCATTGTGGATTCATAATATGGATACATGTTTTTATAAAGAAAAGTTATAAATTAAACGTAAAACAGAAATATCTTTTATACATTTCTTAAATAAAGTAATAAATATGGTTCTGGAAACTTTACGACAGTATTTTGTTTGATTAATAATACAAGGTCTTACGCTGATGTAATTTAGCTATGTACAACATAGTCAGGATTAGAAAATGAGAACTTTTTTTAACCTGGCATTTTGAAATAATTATTAACGTCGAAGGCCAAAGTTTATATTATATTTTGAAACAGGTTAAGTTCCACTTCGTATTAAGATTAGTAAACATGACTCTTAAAAATGTATGTGTGTGAAAAGCACTTCAAAAGTTGAATTGCCAGAAAATAATTTTTTAACAATAAGAAAAATGAAATGAATCTGTTTACATGCAGTTTTTCGATTTGAATACTCGCTGTGCTTAGAATAATATTATCAAACTAGTTTAAAATAGCATCATAATTTATTTAAAAACAAATAACAGAACTGCTATAGACACAGGCGATTGAGATCTATAAAGTGAATACGGAATACTCAAAGAATATTTCCTAGACGACCGACCTACTTCTTGGTTTAGTGTGTGGCTATAATCAAAATGATGCCAAGAAAGATTTTCGAACTATCTACATAATATTTTTCTTACCCTACTGTAATAATTTATTTCTAAATAAGTATTTCATAATTTTTCTTCCGGATTACAAATTATAATTGAGTTATTAGAAAGTTCCTTTATCTACAACTGTCTACTAAGACATGATTATTAGAAAAATACAAAACTGTAAGTGATGGAAGTCATTGCCGAGAATATTATACGAAATACATAAGGAATAATCATCATCATTTCTCCACTATTTCTTACAAGATACTATTTCACCAACAGTTTAATGTATGTAAATTAATGTAATGTAAAAAATTACGATTCACAGTAGTTGAATGCAGTCTACTATACTGAATCGCCTTTTTTGTATTCCTATCCTTGACTCCTGTATATTCGGTGTGATTTTACTCAGTAGCGGAGGGTATGGAGAACAATGTCTCAGAATACGAAAACTCCGTTTGCAGGACAGCAAGTACCAGACGAAAACAGCCTGAGTTTATGGATAGGATGATATTAATATACGATTACATCATTGCAAAATATGTGAATAGTTTGCCCAATGGGTGCATGGTTTAAGTAAAATAAAGAACTGGAAAAATATTGGTTCAGATTTTAATATTTATCATAATGTTCGTATAAAAATAGTTTTTTCTTGCTTAATTATTATACGTATTGTCTGTAATAATAGTGGAAAACAGTTGTTTATCATGACGGTTTATTGCAATTTTATTGACGTGTTTGCTCTGTGAAATGTGAGTCAGAGGTTGTATGACAGTGACTGAAAATATGTGGACCGTAACTGCTCATATTTATAGTACGGTTCATATCTCCACGGTTATACAATGATTGATAGCAGATCTCTGATGCCGGAGTCTGTCTAAACACCGCAGCTCATTTTTCAATTGCTAACGAATGTGGTGTTCCGGTTTAACAGAGACTTAACATCTTGTTTCAATGCGCCGAGGACAATATAGTGCAATGTATATTATCATAACTAGTGGCAAGCTGTAACATGAAGGCTTATCACACCATTCGTGAATGACCCACTCGTCTGTTAATTTCGTCGAATAAAGTTTACTTGTAGTTTTTTGGTCAAGTTAATTAAGATTACAACAAAAAAAAAAACAATAATCAATTGACAAGCAATGGCATATTGTTATTTTCAGGTATGGTAGATAGATATGGGCACGTATGTGTTAATTGGACATAAATGTATGACCCGTTATAATTCCTTAAAACATCCGTAATATGTAAACAAGACGCGCATAATCTGTGTCACTGGAGTATAATACCATATATAACAGGATGTCATTACCAACTCATCATTCAGATTACTTCGAAATTAGCAATCGAATACACCCTTAATATGGCATTTTCAAAATTATATTTCTTACTTACAGTAATACTATTCATATTTACAATACAAATCGAATCGAAGCCGTTGAACCCGACGAATCAAGAAGTAACATTACAAAATACACCTCTTCAAGGTGTTGACGAATTGATGGAAACAGCGGAAGCGCAAAACCCATTTCTACCACGATTCGCGATGAAGAAATTGAAGGAGAGGCGAGAAAAAGTGCGGGCACAGAGGAGACAAAATCAAACAATTCGAAGATCTCAATCAAGTTCCAGTCAAACAAAATGCCAATGGCAGCGGTACTAGGGCGGTAAGTTTTCTTTCCCTCTTTTATTTAAAAACTTTTGGACCCGTTGTATATTTCGAATACTATTGAAAAACAGAATGTGAGTTCTGTTCTCTTCTGATTTCCAATTCAAACAACGCTAAGTTATTGTTAGTTATAGCCGTACTCTCTAAAACTGTTAATAATTTAAACCACGAAGTTACTTTTATTTCAGAAAATTATCTAGTTACGCGCTAAAAACTTTAAAGTCTCTGTTAAAATATATAGTATAAAGTCCGGTGTTACTCTTAATCTTCTTTTCAGGAGAACGAGTGGATATCAATATCCAAAAAAAAAAAAAAATATAGTATTATGAATTGTATCTATATTGAATAAAACCTTTAAACGGTTACCTGGCACAATGAGAATAATAATAAAAAACACATTTAAATTTAAAATAACATACTTACATCAAGTTTCACAGTAATTTTCATGGAAAATATTTTGCCATTCGTAATTAGGAATACATAAGATTGCTGACCGACTGAAAGATTCTAATCACATATTTAAATAAACCACTTTAAAATCATCACCTTTCTTTTCTGTCCTACATTTCTTGTAATATAAAGCGCTTTTTTAATATTTTACTTCATAAAAGCTTATAGCATCTTTGTGTTATTTTCAGAAAGAATGAAGTCTCGTTCGTTTTTCGTTCTGGTGTTAGGAATTTTGTGTGTTAACGTAAACACTGAAAATGTAAATCGAAACAAAACTCGGTCATTGCTAGACGATAGCGAGTCAGAACCTAAACAAATTGAAGAAGTATTAAATAAAAACGTTTTTAAACAAGATGATTGTCAAGAAATAGTGTCATCACCAGACATCGAGTCTGACTTCAATAATGAGCCCACTGAAATTCATGGTACCGCCGAAGTTGATATCGTCGTTGAAGAGAATATTGGCAATCCTCCTGATCATCTTAGGTCACAGAAGGAAACAGAAACTTTACTTTACCAAAATGTGCAGGAACCAGAATCTGTAGTTTACCAAAATGTGCAGGAACCAGAATCTGTAGTTTACCAAAATGTGCAGGAACCAGAACCTACAGTTTACCAAAATGTACAGGAACTACAAATTTATAATCCTTACATGAACAAAGTTCTTTTAAACAAGGAACCAGATGAAGTCATGGAAACGGCAGCAGGTTTTGTCCCGATTCCAATTATAAGAAATAGACAAAAAGCGCGAAGGCCCTTCATCACTAGAAGAAATTTTAGAAGAAATCCATATCCATATAGAAAATTCTACTTTTACCGTCCCTATTCTTTTAACTATCCTAGCTCTCTAAGATATTACTAAACGTAAGTGGTTTCATAAAATTTTAGTTATATTATAACTTATATGTAAGTGTAAAAGTTTACTTAATTTAAAAAATCATTCTTTGGAAGAAGTAAAAGAACCCATGGATTTTTCAAAGTTTTTATTGTATAAACCTAGTTATCCATTTGCATAAATGCCTTACTGATTGAGTAATTTTAATATCATATTTAGTTATTCACATTTACACCGATAAATATTCTTTCTTTATTCATTAAACAATTTTAGGATATACATTTTTTAGTTAAATTGTATTATACGTATCAGTTGGTTGGAAGTTCAAAATACAATTTTCAGTAATTTTTTTTAGTTCTTATAATAAAACGGTATGACACTAATAAATATGTACAATTAAATCACAAAATATTTCACTATCTTTTTTTATAATACATATTATCATTAATATTATAATTTAACAGTACTTTATGAAATTTCCATATAATAACTTATGAATGAGTATAGGATTTCCGAGCCACAGGCAGTTTAAACACAAAGGTGTTATGTTTTATGTAGTTCCATATATTATGTACATCATTATATTGTATATGAAAAGAAAACCGTAAAAAATGGTTGTGGCTTACTGTAATCATTATTTAATTTCTTAATATTGTAATAATAGAACTATCAGATATGGAAAAAAATGTTTTACTTATGTTTGTAAAACAAAGTGTAGTAAAAGCTATAATAATATATTTGAAATAATAAATAAAAAACTTAAAAGGAAAATTAAGATTTTTCCTTCACATCCGTTTTTTCTCTTCTTTCGTTAAAATCCCTATTACCTTTAGGGTAAAAAGTCAGCAACGTATAGAGACATAAACATTTACTTTTATGATAACATTGATTAATATTTTATACATGGAGTTATGTACGAATGAATTTTGTTCATTTTTATATAAATAAATAAGTGGGAATAATAACTTATTTACCGGGTCCTACTAAAGCTTCGTCCATAAGCTCGTCATCAGTGATGCAGGGAGAGTTGGAGTGAGGCGAGGGCGCGACGAGTGGAGAAGGGGCGGGGCTCTTGGCAAGTTGTAAAGCGAGGGCAGGCGACGACGGATATACAGGCCGTACTGCTACCATTCCTGACACTTTACTACCAGACGACGAAGAAAAATCTAGTAGCATTTCTGCAGCCTCTTGGGGTGTGGTCGCCCCGCTACGTGCTACAGCACCACTCGCGGGAGGTTTCATACCGGAATCCGCACCTTTTCTATCCTCAGAGCTACCTTTTGGTGCTGGGAATCCTTTTGCCATGTCTGTCTTAAAATCTAACGGCATCATAGGGTACATCCCCGAAAACGCCTCCTTTGACTCATCTTTACTTCTTTGAGGACTTTCGCCCTTCGTTAAACTTTCTAAGTTTTTTGAAAAATCTCTGTCGGATTGTTCCAATTTACTGGAAGCAACAGTTTTTGGACTCATGGCTCCCATGTTCAATAAGGGCTTAGGTACATTCAATGGGTATCCTGATTTTTGTAAAGATTCGGCGGTTCTCGCATTAGAATTGTCATAGTGGGGAAATGGAAATTTGTTTTGATCTAAAGATCGTGTAAAATCGTTGACTAAAGAACGACTATCGTATTGAGTGGCCGGACTGTTCTTATCGGGGGTGTTAAGATTTTTTAATTTAGGAATTTGAAATTTACTGGTATCAAGAGGCTTGATGAGACCTTCTACTAAAAAGTTAGCTTCTTTAGAAACTTTAAATCTGTCTCCGTCAACATCATCTCGTGAACTGCTGGGACTAGAATGACGTTCAGATTTGGTCGAAAATATGGATTTTTCAGAGTTGCTCATGAGTTTTGTTCTAGCCTTTTCTCTTTCTCTATCTCTTATAATTTTGGACAGATCAGAACTGTTATTTTTTGGCGACCCGGAACTTTGCCTAGAAGGCGTTTTGGATAAATTAATACCGGCACCGCTGCTACTAGATGATTTAGAGTAAGGCACTTTAGGAACACTACTTAAGCTTGATTCGGAAGGATTGGTATTGTTTTTCGGTGGTGTAGAGCTTGTAGATAGACCAGATTTAGATGATTGCATTGCTTGAGTTTTTTTGGACGCTGGTCCACTTATGACTCCCGGTTTTAATCCAGTGTGAGTTTTAGGAGAACCTTGACTTGGTGGAGTTAGTTGAGGCGAGGACTGTTTACTTGAGCTAGAACTGTAATTTAGTTTAGAACTGTTGGATGATTCTTTTGTTCTGGTTTTATTAATTGTAATCTTCATCCCATCCGAACTTGGCTTGACCATATACTCTTGGTTTTTACTTTCGCTTATTTTTATACTGCTACTGGCACTATTTTTTGGATCGGAAAATTTATTAGAACTACTGGACTTTCCACTTCCAAGATCGGGATCAGCGCTGTGATGAGCGGATTTTAACTTGTCGATTACTGCACTTAAGGAACCTTTTCTATTACGCGCCTGACTTGGTATATTTGACTTATTGATTTCGATATTGGGAGGAGAAATCAAAGGTTCAGTTACAGGGCTGTCACAAGAAACAGGTGTTATTTCCAGCTGTTTCAGTTTCATAGGGTTTTTTAATTTGGGACTACTTCTATCAGAACTAGAAAAAGATAAACTGGAATGCTTTTTTTCTTTATCTCGAGATGTTATTGAACTGGACCCGTAGCTGTCCTTAGAAATTTTTTTCGATAAATCGTACCCTGTTGTACCGGATTTGCCAGAAGGAGATCCAGTTGCCGCTGACTTTAACGTTGACATACTGGGTTTTCCTGAACCGGATGAACTATGTTTCGGTGAAGAAATACTGTGGTTTTTTGGACTCGAATAGCCTGTGAGATGTTTGGGACTATTTTGAACAGGGGAATGCCGTGGGCTACTGTGATGACTCGATGTTCCTGTAGGTTTCCCTAAACTTTTAACAGCACTGGGACTTGGAGATTTCGTAATTGAGACAGATCTGCCGTGAGTTGGGCTTGGACTAAATTTTCGTAGTATAGAGTTTGGGGATGTTGGACGCATGGGAGAGCCATCAGTAGGTTTTATACTTACAGAGACAGGTTTCGTCAATGGGTCCTGTTTTGGTGGTACTTTTTCTGGTGGTCCCATAGAGTCGTCCCTACGCCTTTTCTTTTTCTTTTCTTTGCTTCTTTCTTCGCTGGACTTACTAGATTTTTTATCTGACCTGGAGTCGAGTGATTTCAATTGTGATGACGTAATGGGTGTGATTGTAATAGAACTGGGTAAAGCAGCTGGAGTAGCGGCTGATATAGGTATTATTTCTATACCTGGACGACGATCTAAGCATAACATGGAAGATAAATTTGATCCCGAACTGGTATTACCAGTGTTTGACGAACCAGATCCTATAGGAGTAATGCTTACTGAAGAAGGCATATAAGATTTACCGTCGGTGAGATCTAAGAGTAAAGAGGAGGTGCTTCTGTTAGTTCTTGATTCAGATTCTTTGTTTTTAAATTTCTGCCTTTTGTGCTCAGACTTGTGAAAAGAATTCCTGTAACAAATGACGTTAATGTATTGATTAATATTTTGTATCTTTAATTTTGATTGTAGTAGAAACAAAGAGCTAAACAATCTTTTGCATGTGTGGTCTATCAATAATACATTACATATATTTTTTTTATTCTTTGGTCATCATCATTTTGACTTATTTTTGTTGATGTCTCTCTGACCTTAATGAAATTTTAAATATGTGTAAACAAAAGTTTAAAAAATTATTAACAGTATACCAACCGAATCAATTCCTCAGTTTCCCCGTCGTTTGAGTTGTCCATGTCTGATGAGGTCCTGTTGTCTTGTACGCTTAAAGCATCTGTTGCGTCCATACCGGACAGCTCGAGATCAGATGCGAATTCATTTTGTGACACGGATGACTCTCTACCTTCCAGGTCCTCATTGGTGGAATTACTGTTCATAGTATTGTCATCCTCATTAACATATTCTGAGTTATCGCTCTCGCTGTCGGAATCGGCAGTCTCAGTGATTCCTTGTTTTCCTTTTTTTTGACTGGCTGACCATATATCAGTGTCAGATTTTCTTTTTTTTGACTTCCGTTCATCTAAGACTTGTGGTTTGGAGTCACTCGTGTTTGGGTCTTGACATATCATAGATAGATGATGTTGTTGTTCAGAAAGGTATGCGCCTGAAATTAGAAACTGTGTATAAAATTCGATATGCACCATAAAATAAATTTATGTGTTGACAATACAGATTGCAGATTGAAACTTGGTTTCTCATACCTTAAAGCATTAAGTGAGAAGTGGCTTTGTGTATATATCGTAATTATCTTATTAGGGACAGTCATTTACATTCAGTTGAATTCAAAAGTTACTACTAACTACTAAGTTACTTTTTGTTGTACATGACCGTGTAGTTAGTACATACCGCCTTGGTGCGTGCTAATGTTGTTGGGGTACATAGAGCGACCGTGCGCATTTCCAGGCTCGTGTTTAAGGTGCTCGCCCCCCGGGTCGATGCCGCCCAGGCCACAGCTAAAATTCGAATCTAAAGCCGAATAGTTGCCGTTCATCTGTTTCGATGCAGCTTCTCGTTCCCAAATTTTTACTAAAGATCTGAAAAAAAATGTACCAATTGGTAAGATTTAGTTATTTAACATCTTCAATCTTTGTATTTTAGGAAACATTTAGAAAACCATCACAACTAATTATTGTGTTTCGAAGAAGCCTATCAATCAATCTTACTGTGATGTAATATAATCACTAAAAATGTAATAACACACGGAATAAAATAGGTTCATTTGTTCAAAAGTTATATTTTTTTAATTTTACATTTTGAAGAGTCTTGATAGCCGAGTGGTTACGGACCTCGGCCTCCGATTCGGAGGTCGCGGGTTCGAATCCAGGCGCGCATCAATGACTTTTCGAGTTACGTGCGTTTAAAAAATTATATAACGTCAGGCAGGCCGGCCGGCTGCAAAAAACCATTGCCAAAACCTTAGCAGTTTGTTTAGCACAGATGAGGACTAACAACACTGCGCTAACCCCAAAAAATTAAATGGAAAACGGGCAAAACAAAAAAAAAATTTTTGAAGAGCGCTTTTATTAATAAGCGACAGATAAAATTAAATGACTTGGTAAAAAAGTACAAACTAAAGCACCTCAAGGTGATAGGTATTGAGTGACTTTTCTGCAGCACCCTGCTTATGTAGTCGTCAAGTTGCTCCCGGGGTGGAGAGCTCAGTGTGTAAATAGAGGCGCGCGGTGCCGCCGGCTCTGACAGCTCTAGCTCTACAGTCGCCATGCTTTCTTCCAGCGGATGCTCCAGGGATATAGAAATATGTTGCCAGGATAGTGCACTCACTTCAAACATGAGTACTGTCTCTAGGTCTATTACTGTAACAATTGCAATGTATAAACAATAGTTTAATTATCGACGTCGACTTATAAACATTTTCTAAACGGTAAAGCTTTTGATTTAATTATCAGTAGATAGATGCCCACTGCTAGGCATAGGCTTCCCACAAGACCTCTCAAAACGATCCAACGGCTTCTTGCGACCTAATCCAGATCAGGACATTAAAATTACTATACAGAATATGAAACTTACATTGTTTAGTTTGAAGTCGTACACAGGAGGCTATGAGAGCGTTGAAAAGAGTCTGCTGGCGTAAGTAAGCCATAAGCGGTGGCACGTGGGATGGGTGAGTAAATGGCACGCTGGACACCATGCAGCCTTCGAGCCCACGCGATTCGCACACAAAGTAGCACTGAGTTTGCTCCGGCAAGTGCTGTAATGGCACATAATATATTATTAACACTATACAAATAGAGTGTCAAAAGTATTATTCTTAAATCTTCATTTTAGTTACGTTTTATAGGCAATTTCATTATAAGAGGAAACAAAAATAATAAGACAAAACATTTTATTTCATGTAAGACTCTATGACAGAGTGGCTAAACACTAGTAGTACTAAGGCGCCAGGTGGAGTCATTGTATAAGATCTCTTAGAAGAGTCATAGTTAAAGGTGATCTCAGATGTGGTTGGTCATTATGTATATAGAATAAATTAATAGAAGGTTCCGTTTTATTACTTCGCTAAGACATTGAATGTTGGTGTGACGATTCAATACATAAAATTCAAAAAAATATATTTTTACTAACCTTTTAGTCTAAGTTAAAACTTTTGATTTATTACCAATTGAAATGTTAACAATAGTTATGCAATAAAAATAATGTGGATAGCCCCCCCTTCTAAATAAAGGAACATTAACTTACGACAAAGAGTCCCTTGCTGAGATTTAATTCAACAGTTTTTCCCGGAGCAAGTTTGTTGTAGGCTTGTTGGGCGACTAAACCAAGCATTGGTTTCGAGTTGACCCAATCTCCAGATACTTCGACCTGAAACAGGTGAAGCACGTAATTAAACAAACATTTTAAAACGCGTTTTATTCCTATTTTAAATAATGCTTTGTATTCTGTCCTCTGTGACTCAATATATTAACATAAGGAGAATGTACTTACGGCCATGCCATTAAACTAGACAATTTTTTAATATTAACTTTGTGAAGAACTTATAGTTAACATGAGGCTGTATGACAAATAACAATTGCCGTTACAGTGGTTTAAGGAGTGCTGAAATACTCGAAGTATTAAAATATTATAACTTAAAAATATTTGTTCTGTGTAAAAATAACGTAATGACTTATTATTTAAAAAAAATTACCTCGGTGGTACCGTGGATAAGTTTTGCTAGGCCAAAGCAAAGAGGCATTGGTTGTGACAACTTCAATGTAAAGCATGCTGGCAACATTGCACTGTTCTGAGGCACAAGCTGTGCATAAACAGGACCACTTCTGTAATAATTATTATTATTTTAATAGTCAATGTTAAATTTCTAGTGCATTTGTGTGTATTGAATATTGAAATAGCATAAAATCTTATTTGCTATTAAGTATACTTTAGATAATAAGCCGTGATAGCCTATTGGTTACGGACCTCGGCCTCCGAATCAGGAGTCGCGGGTTCGAATCCAGGTCCCGCACCAATGACTTTTCCAGTTACGTGCGGTCTAAGAAATTAAATATCACTAGCACTCCCAAGGAGGGTTAGCGTCAGGCAGGCGGCTGGCTATAAAAACCATTGCCAAAAACCTCAGCAGTGTGTTTAGTACAGATGGAGACTGACACACTGCCCCAACCTCAAGAAATTAATTGGGAAAAAGGAAATGAAAAAAAAAAGATAATCTTAAAGTACCAAAACAAATTACAATATGGTTCATTGAATCCAAGAGCTTCTCTCATAAGAAAAAAGCCAAGGACATTTACCAATCTACATCCATGAAAGATGTTGTTAATTGAAAATGTTTAACTTTCTCAAGATGTTTTAATGCGTCAAATGTTCTAAAGGGGTCAAGAATCAAACAGCAGCATTAAAAATAATGTTGATTACATACCCATACTTTAAAATTGTGATTGAGAACACAAATATTGCTGATTTATCTTACCCTTTTCCAGGTCTCTGCCCCCCGGATATAATAGGAGAAAGCTGCAGTTTGTTAGCTGTTGATCCTTCTAATAAAACTGTTGCCCAATGTCCTACTGGTGTATGTGATGGCGCAACTAAAGAAGCCAAGCCACTGGAGGCAGCTGGTTTTCCAATAGTAAGCAATTCTGTTGTTAGAGGCTGCAAACCTTTATCTTTGTCTAATAACTCATATGGAGATACAAAGTATGTAAGACGCATAGCATGGCCTGAAAATCAGTTTCAAGTTTATTATCAATATTATACAAAATTAATTTATGAAATAAATGTAGAGTAAAATATATTTTATTGATAGTAGAATATGTACCTCCCCTCCGCTTTTGCAAAAACCCAATGGGGCTTTTATGTACTTGGGCCCAAGGATCCTTAATGAAGCTTTGTAACTGTCGAAGTGTACATAAATCTTCTTCTAAACTTTGGAGTGCACTAAAAGCCTTGCATTTAACCTAAATTAAATATAAATTATTAGATACTACATCTAAAAAAATAACTAATGTATTACAAGGGTCTAACTTAAGTATTTTTAATAATAATTCTATTTGTACCAGTGGCACACAATTACACCAACCAATTTTTGAACTGGTAACTTGATTATTACTTAAAACTAAAAGAAGACTTTATTGTATTTGTCTTATCGACAAGCAAAAGAAAAAGGAAGAAGAAGAACAAGAAAAGCTCTCTTTTCCAATTAACTAGTGAACCATAAGGGAACTTAGTTTTCAGCTTGTATTTTGAACAATGTCTCGAGACCATAAAAAATCTATAATATATTCTATAATAAAATATATGTTACGATAATCATGTTTTGGATTGACAAATAGACATATAACTGTTTTATTTGTTTACAAAGATTACTCTTATTTAGTCATTGGTGCTAGGCATTGTTATGAATGTAGTAGAGCTATTCTATACCAAAGTAATTGTCTATGAAATTCATTATGTAATAAAATTCAAACCTTTTTTTCAGCATTTAACTGATATACTGCTGTAAGTCCCTCTAATTGTGCTGTGAAATCTGCAAAGTCACCTCTGGTAATACATGCTACCATTTCTTCACAACTTTGCTGTTCAATCTTCAAGAATAAAAAACCATTAAGTAAACTATAATAAAAATATTAACATAATTGTTTTTGATATATGATTTTATACCTTGCCTTCATGATGAATTTTAACATCTTTAACTGAACCAGACGATTCCACTAATATTTCCAGATAAAACATATCTGATGAAATAAAAAGATTCACTCCTGATGTGCCAACCACAAATTTCAAGCTGAAATCATCAATAAAAAATTATGTATGAAATGCTGAGCTATAGTTTTAATGATGGATGATCATAAATTGTTTCATAGATGTTTTGTGTCTAATTTTCAAGCTTAGTAAAAATAATATGTTGGATTTACATGAAACCTTTTATACAATGAATGTTTTGAATTTATGAACTATGTTACTAGTATTATTACAGAAGTAATAAGACAGCATATGTGTTCTTTCTTGATTAGTTTCTCACTTTAATACATAAAAAAATTTTCAATAGTATACCACCATTACAGGAACAAACTAGTCATTAATTTTTATGTACATAGAGAAAAAAATTATGTATGTGACAGGATAATTAAATAATATAACAAAGTATATTAAGGATTTGCAATAAATACAATTATTGAGACTACAATGTTAACAGAAGAACAAGGTTTACAGAAGATAATGTTTTTAATTACTTTGAAATAGTAAAAATAAAATTTTAATGATTATTACTTTAAAATATAGATTACAAATACAAAAGAATAACATTAGAGAAGAGTTGGAAAAATGAATTTGAGTAAGCCTTCTTTACTTACCCAAGTTGCCGTGAAAGACATTCAAGTCTTTCTATTAGACTTTGACGTGAGCTCACTTTTATACAATGTTGTAAACTGTCTAAACATTTTTGTAAGATTTGTCTATCAGCACTGTCTACTGCCCACCTCTTATCCTGCGCATAAAGAGAATAACATTGAAACATATTTGTTTGACCAGAAGTGAAAAAAAAATGTTAAAATTGACATATTCAAGACTTTGTAATAAACTCAGCACCTATGTCAACTTGTTACTTAATTCTTTTTAGCATTTTGGTTTAACCATTCAACTACATTGAAATGACACTAACAAATTGAAGTAGCAGAAATTGCAAGATTGCAAATGCGGTTCATTTTCTGGATTTTTTTATTACTTTACTAATTGTTTATATATTTTAATTAATACAAATGGAAGAAAACTTTGTCTTATCTATAAATATTGTTAAAGTAACTTACAAGCATTGCCATACGGACAGCTTTCGACGTTTCACTTAAATTTTTATATTGTGACGTTTTGGACCTTAATCTTTCCATGAGGATTTCTTTCTGAAGCTCTTTGGATTTATCTATAAGACCGTTGTTTGTCGCCATCATTATTGGTTTACTTTCCGTCATTTTAAGAGAAATTTGATTAGCAATAGTGCAACAACAAACAAATTGATAACACCAGCAGTTAAGATAAAAAATGTGTTTTTAGTATCAGCAGACTTAAGATTTTTTTAAAAAATATTGTTGCCACTCTGTTTGGCAGCAAATCTTATTTGATTTCATTCTATTTAATAACAATTTATTAATAACGATTTGTCTTTTCGATAAATAAACTTATCTAAATGATTCCATCAGGCAAGAGTAAGCAAGCAAAACTGTCAATTTGGTCCGAGATGCCATTTGCTATAAAAACAATAAATAGTGAAATCATTCAGGATTTTTAGTTCATCTCTTTTTTTCATGTAACAATTATACGTAAAAGAAAGAGATAAAATATCGTGTATCAGGCAATAACGGGTCAATGTAATTTGTTAGTATAATCATTGCCAGCTGCCTTTAACGTTTAGAAATAAGAAAATTTTTAAATAGTGTTTGGGAAAAATTCTGTTCATACAGAGTTACAAATTTGCTACGTGTATGTGTTCAGTAAAAATAACAGCTCGTAATAATTATAACAACTTATTTATTCGACCTTACAATAAAATAACAATCCTCTCTCTTTACATATTTTCAAGCTTCTCTCAGTTTTTCTTCTTTTCTTTATCCGCATAAAAGTGCACGATTTTGTGCCAGTACATTTTGGAATAAAAACTAAAAAAGGTTTCATATGACGTGACGTTCGTTTGCAACACGAACGCCACAAATGTCTAGAATTAGTAGCAAATTAGAATAACTATAAAACAAAAATACCTCACACTATTTTAATATATCAACAAATTTATTCACATTTCTCTAAAAAACATGATCTTTGTCAAAATAATTTTGTCAATCTCGCAATGTTTTTGTACTGGACAAATTTTAGGCATAAAGTTCAAAAGATTCTTTGAAATCAATAAAGTGATGCATTTCATATTCTTCTACGACTCCAATCTTTTCATACTACCTTTAGAATGTTCAAGGAGGCCATTGTTGTTAGAGTTTAATTTTATTTATTTTTTTAACACTCTATAAAGACGATTAACTCCTATTCATGTTAAAATTTATTTTAATGTATATATACTTGTAATGTGAACAATTCAAAAACACTCCTCCGTTTTCTACGAATGTAAGATAATAAAAACATTCTAGTAAAGAAACTCAATCTGTTTTTTGAAAGGAAAGGTTATTCGGACAAATCGTTTACCATACAGGTTCGACAGATTCTGTCCGATTGTAAAATTCGTTGCCGGTTTCTTTAGGACGTGCTTAATCGCAACAAATTTTTTTAAAGAATACATTCTTCCTGCTTGATTATTTATAAAATTGTATTTTTTTTTCTATTATGTATATAATAATGTCTATCTATGTAAACATGTATTTAAGCATTCACAAATTATAGATATTATATTTAATCTATCTCTATATACACTTAAACTACCCGTTACCTGTCCTCCCTCTGTCTCCATACTATGTCTGTAAGAAATTGCCTCGAGTGATAAGATCGCCAATTGTACTTTATTTATTTTATTATATCTTTGTTTTTGTTTGTCTTTTATGTATATGTACAAGAAAGAGTATTAAATAAAAATAAAATTAATTATGTCTCAGTTTTTATTTTATACTACTGAATATGTTTAACGAGAAATTCGATTTACATAATACATTATAAAAACAAAGGCGGAGCGATCGTCGAAGCGTCAAAAGAGCTCGACGGCGCCCCAGCCCGGTGAATAATAAATAAAATAAAGTAGCGG